>JAADVK010000201.1:0-38064 GCA_023334975.1 Globisporangium sylvaticum
AACACCGTATCCCGTTCGCTCTGCGAAGTTAAGCAGCCTCAAGCTCGGGTAGTACTCGGGTGGGTGACCACCGGGGAAGTCCGAGCGCTGTCTACTCTTTTCTTTTCGCCGACTTGCTGGCTTACTTTCTTGGTGGCAGCTGCTATGTCAAGCTGTACTATACTATACTATACGCTATTACACTACGCTATACTGTGCTATACTGTACTACACTATACTACACTATACTGTACTACACCATATGACCATACACTGTGCTGTACTCTGTACTGTATTATGATGTGCCGGTTCAACCCCCCTAAACCCTAAACCCTCGTACAAAACACTTTTTACAAACCAACTTTTATCCAAACCAACTTTTATCCAAACACTTTACTCACATTTCACGAACAAACACATTTCTCACTTCTCCTCTATTCTCATACACTTCTCACTTTTTGTCCTTTCTCGTCAACCCTCTTTCTCTCACAATTGCCTCCTGTCTCTCTCTCTTGCTTTCCAACAACTTTCACCAACATTTACTCACTCTTTCTTTCAAAACCTCTCATAATACCCATTCATATCATCATACTCCTCACCCACTCTCGTTCCCTCTTCTTCATATTTCCCATTCTTTGTTCTACTACTACTCTCTCTCTCTCTCTCTCTCTCTCTCTCACTTCTATCATCCATTTGTTTCTCTTCTCCAATCTAATCTACCTCATTTCGACACTCCTCTACCTGTTACGTAACTCTTTCCAAACCTGCTATCTCTCCCATCATTTACACATACTCCTATCTATCTATCTATCTATCTATCTATCTCACTCACCACTACCATTCTCCACCCCATTTACTATTCCCTTTCTTATCTATCGTTCTATCTACTATATCATCTTCCACCTCCACACCATAAACCTCGCCCTCTTTCTCTTCTTCACCTCTCTTCATCTTCATCCGAATCAATCTCGTTTGCTTTTCTCATCATCCACTATGTACCATTCTCTCTTATATCACCAACCTTCACCTTTCATGTTCGCATACCCTACCTCTTACCCTCTTTTCGCTCACTTTTTCCCCTTCTTCTTCTCCTCTCCCAATCTTCGATATCATCTCACTCCACATTCTGCATCCTCGTGCTTTGACCAACTTTCACCCTCTTCGTCTTCTCACATACATTCATCATATTCTCACGCGCACTATATTACAATATTCCACAAACGTACACTATCGATTGATCAACTTACATCTCCACCCTTACTATCCATCCCAGACTCGTCCACCTACGTAACCATCCAGACCATTGCATACGCATTGCTCTCACGCGCTTACTCATTATTCCTTCTTCCTCGTGTGTGCGCACTTTTTGCCTCTCCTGCTCACTCGTGCAATCTTTCTCTTCCTTCATCGTTTTCTCTTCGGCCAA
The DNA here is from genome assembly GCA_023334975.1 of Globisporangium sylvaticum. Classification (NCBI taxonomy): domain Eukaryota; phylum Oomycota; class Peronosporomycetes; order Pythiales; family Pythiaceae; genus Globisporangium; species Globisporangium sylvaticum. The sequence continues at coordinate 1,406 of JAADVK010000201.1, forward strand.
TACCCTGCATGATGAACTCAACCACCACTCTGTTCACCAACATGCAATCTTCCCTCTGCTCCGTCAAATTGATTATCACATGCTTATACATCTGCGTAGCTTCTCCGCACACCAAATTCCCAAACTCACGCTGAACACACCCTTTTTACCACCTTTTCCGCTGCATACCCATGCTCTTTGCTGCATTCTCACACACTCATCTGCAAAACACTCCAGGTAGCTTCACATCATATTGTGTATTTGCGCCAGTTGTCCGACATACATACATCGCCACTACTTTTAGCTATCAATGAATGTTTCCATCTCCAACCTGCACATTGGCAGTACGTCTCCTATACAAACTCCCACAGAATCGACTTTCAGAGCATACAGAACTTGCTCACATCGCTCCCGCACCATTTCCATTGCCACCATTTAGCTCTCCCTACTGCGAACTGCCGAGCTCTTTCACTGAGTGATGAGAAGGTTTCTGCCGAACGGCACGAAACGCAGTCGGCCACTACTCCTTTCCGCAGCAATGTCTCCTTGATCTGAAATCTCCCGTGTCCATCTCATGCCAACCACTCGCTCATACCCTTGTAGTATAAGACTGTCAACTCTATTACTGCTTGCACTTCAAACTCAGTCACTACCAACACTATCGCCCACCTTCCCCGTTTAACCATTACTTGTTCATTCTCTTATACGTTACCTATCTCCCTTAGTCAGTCGTCCACTCTCCGTCCACACGCTTCTTACACGCCATCAACCGCTGCCCTCTTTCTTCAGTTATTTCTTATATTCCATCTGCATCTTCTTCATAAACCATTTCAAATGATCACTCACCAAGTCTACTTCTGCTCATAGCAGGTTGTCATTTTGACATCCAATACACGCTTCTTGCTAACGCTTCAGTTGCTTTTTGTTCCTGCTCTTTACAACTCTCTCTCACATTTACATTCGACAAAAACGCACCAACTTTTGTTAATCCACAATTTCAATTGTATGGACTTCGTCTCTTGACCATTCTGCACGATCGCCCATTCCGGCTTCCCGTCATCTCCCTTCATCTCTCTCTCTTTCACGATACTCAGCACCATACAAACAGCTGACGAAACTTTTACGTCGAAGAACGCCGCATCTTCAGTGATTTCTTACGAGCTGAAAGACTTGGCAGCCGAAAAGAAACAAGCGAACGCCGCCTGATCTAGCTGCATCTGTGGACAATAGTGAAACGTCGTCGCGGATATCTGCACCTACATTCTCTTACTTCTTACAAAGGGGTCTCGTCAGGGTTGCAACAACACTTTTTATTGAATCCATTTAGCTTCTTCACGCACGTAAGACGCTTGAATGCGTAAAGAGAAATGATCTATGCGAACACGAACCACGCCAACAACGAAGTAGCGACAACATGGGCTGTAGCCACAGTGTAAATTGCTGCGCCGGATGGAGCATCAAGAGCTGGACAGCTGTCGCACAGAATCGTCGCTTCCGAACTTCCCACGTCTGCGAGTGCTTTGCTATCAGCCGCACATTGCGTACAGGAGTTGCCCACGCAACCGTAGTTGCACACACACGAGCCGCCCACACACACGGCGTTCTTGCTGGTTCCGCAGCTCACGTTGTCGCAGTCACCTCCGTCGCAGTACTTGCCCTTCACTCCAGTGTCGCACAAGCACGTGCTGTCGTCTTGGCACGTACCAGCGTCTCCACACGCAGTCTTGTCGCCAGCAGTGCAGATCTCGCACTGAGGACCGGTCCAACCAGCGTAGCACACGCACAGACCGTCTGTGCATTTTCCGTTCCCACCGCACGTGCTGGTGCACTCAGCAAACTTTTCCAGCATTGTGTCAAGCGAAGTATTCATCAGCGGAGCCAACAGTTCTACTCGTTCAGCAATTGGCGTCTTCCAGTCGTCCATGACGAGACCTCCCGTGTCGGCCGACTGCGGGTTGAACGCCCAGTAGAACGAGCCGATCTTGTTGTCAGTCAGGTACGTGCTGAGCGTGCTCGCCCACTTCTTGTCGTTTCCCGTCATCTTGGCTCCCCAGGCGCCGACCACCACAGCGTTTCCCGTCTGCTTCGGAGCGAACCCAAAGTACGCATCCCACAGATCAGGCATGTTGTCCGGGAAGGACGAGTCGACCCACCATGGCGACTTGAAGTCCACGCCAGGCGAGATGACGTGCGGGCTGTACACCAGTCTCTCCATGTTCTTGAGCTTGACTGGGTAGTCCTTAGCGCCTTGCAGCGAGCCACCGGCTTGACCCCACGCGAGTGTGGAGCCCTTGATGTTGGTCTGCACGCCTTCCACGAAGATCAGCATACGCTCGCACTTTGCCAGTACGGCGTTTCCGATTGTAGCAGCTGCGAGGCGCCAGTCAGTGGATTCATCTCCTGACCCCCAGGTCGCTGTCCCCTTTGGTTCGTTCTTGATGTCGATGCCAAACACGTTCCAAGTCGCTGGGTTGCTGCAGTAGCGCGTCGCGAGCTTCTCGAGTGCGGGGATGATCTTCGTCGGCTCGGCGACGTCAGGGAAATCCGGCTCAGCCGCTTCGATGCGGTGGCTGTCAAAGAGCACGAGGAGGTTGCGTTTGCGCGCCTCGTTCACGAACACGTCCAGCAGTTCCAGGTACGTCTTTCCCGCGAGCGACGGCGTGCCAGCGGTCTGGTCGTTGCTCACTTCCGGGTTGTTGATGACCGAGTCCATGGCGAGCGGCAGGCGGATGGCGTTGAAGCCGTTCTCCTTGAACATGTCGAGCGCCGTCTCGATCGACGTGGCGTACGGCCAAATTCCCTGCACGACGCCCTCGATCGTCTCTGCAAGCAGCAACACACATTAAAAAAAACACGCCCGAGTCAGTACATTTGCAATCGACGCTGTATCGTGAGCTGTAAATAAAAGGTAAACGAGAAAAACGCACCGAAGCCAAACCAGTTGATGCCCTTGATGTAGAACGGCTCGTCGTTCGCGAGCAGCTGGCCCTTCACGGAGCGGAAGTCGATAAACGACGACGACGACGACGAGGAAGAGGTGGCAGCGGTGGCGGCAGGTGCGACGGTCCCAGCGGACGACGACGAGCCCGCGGAGACGGAAGCCTCGGCCGACATCGCCGTCAAGAGCACAGCGGCGGCCGTGAGCGCGGCGGAGCGGCGGATCCAGCGTGCGGCGTTCATCTCGTGTCTTTCTCGTGGGTGCTCCTTTGCTGCTGCTGCTGCTGCTGCTGCTGGCGGACGAGACTTTTCGCGAGTGAGCGAGCTGAACGTCTCGGCTCTGGAGCAAGTGGCCGTAAAAATCTAGCGACAGCGGTAAAATGGGAGACAAGATTTCACTTGAAATTTGTATGCTGAGTCAGTGAACGTGAGCACAGCTCTGATTCAGGTGCAAACGCGAAATTTTCCTTCTGTGGATGCGCTGGGAAACCTCCACGCCAACAGACAGACTACTGCGGGAGCAAATGCGCACGAGGGATTAATTGATTGATCGTTACCACCTGAGGCGAGGACAAAGTCATCCGATCTTTTTCCTACCTCTGTGATGCTGCAGGCGCCTCACCCACGCTGACATCTCCAGTGTGTGTGTCAGTCACTTCCGTTTCCTATTCTGAAGGGGATAAATAGCAAGGTGCTAGCTACACTCCACAAAATGGTGGTGGTTTTTGTCTGCATTTGCATCTTCGTGACCACCCTAGACGTAGTCCTCTGACATCACTCTCACTCGAAGACTCGACATGGATGGGAAGCTGCCTTTCGGACGCGCTAGTCAGTGGCCACGAGTGCCGCGCTACGGTGTATGCAGACGGCTTGGAACCAGCTACACGGCTGATACGATGGCAACAAACACGGAGACAGCAATGCGTTTCGTGCTCGTGCTTTTCAGTGCGCGTGGGCAGCTGATGAAAATGCACACAGCAACTCTTCAAGAAACGTTGGCATGTGGTCCACACTAAATAGTGTTATGTTTCAATGGGTGATTGTAAGTTACACATGCGACAAACTTCATACCTTCGTTTCATTCGTGGAAAATAGTTCATTGGTAAACTGATTGGACTACATGGAACTTCCGTAATAATCGAGTCAGATCGTCACTGTAATTTACGGTTTCACTGTATCACTTTGAGCCTATCGTATCACTCGTATCGTATCACAAGATCGTCTGCTTCTTCAACATGGAGCTGGCCATCATCACACTGTCAAACAGCCAGCAGGTGCCATTGTACATGTACACGGCTGACACGGACACCACTACGCAACCGCGTTCATCTGGCGCGCGACCAGCGACTTGTAGACGCCGTCCGGGATCTCCATGAGCTGGCGGTGCGTGCCCTGCTCCACGATCGCGCCGTCCTGCGTCACTGCAATCAGATCGGCGTTGCGGATCGTCGACAGCCGGTGCGCCACGATGATGGTGGTGCGCTGCTTGAGCGCCAGCAAGCGGTCCAGCGACTCCTGCACCGCGCGCTCGCTCTCGTTGTCCAGCGCGCTCGTCGCCTCGTCCAGCAGCAGCACCTCCGGGTCGCGCAGAATGGCTCTGGCGATGGCGATGCGCTGCTTCTGCCCGCCCGAGACCTGCGCGCCGCGGTCGCCCACTTGCGTGTCGTAGCCATCTGGAAAGTTGCAGATGAAGTCGTGCGCATTCGCTTTCATTGCCGCATCAACAACGTCGTCGCGCGTGGCTCCTGGTTTGCCCATGGCGATGTTATCCGCGATCGTTCCTGAAAAGAGCACAGGCTCCTGGCTCACAAGCGAGATCCGCTCGCGAAGCCACGAGACGTTCAGATGGCGGATGTTCTTGCCATCGAGAGTGACGCTGCCGGCCGACGGGTCGTAGAAGCGCTCCAAGAGCGAGATCGCCGTGCTTTTCCCACTCCCACTGGCGCCGACCAACGCGACGGTCTGCCCGCGGGCGACTTTCAGATTGTAGCTCTTGTAGATCTGCGAGTCTGGGCGAGACGGGTACGCGAAAGCGACGCTTTGGAACTCGATCTCTCCTTTCAGACTGCTGGGACTGTCTCCTGTCGACGCCGTCGAGTCGATCTCCGGCACTCGGTCGATGATCTGGAACACGCTCTGCGCCGCCTTCTTGGCTTTCGAGGAGTCGGTGAGGTTCTGCGCCGCCATGCCGACCGCGAAGGTGCTCAGCACCAGCACCATCATCACCATGAACATGTCTTCGAACGTGATGGTGCCTTTCGACACCCACTTGCCGCCCAGCCAGAACAGGAACGCGATGCTGATGTACATCGCGCCTTGCGAGACGCCGAACGTGATGCCGCCAACGACGCCAATCTTGATGTCCGCGCTCTTCGAGACGTCGAGAAACCCGGTGTAGGACGAATTGATCGCCTGCTCCATGCTGAACGAAGCGACTGTGCGAATGGAGCTGATCGCCTCCGAGAGCAGCGAGCCCGCCGCGATGTCCGCGTTGTTGTTCTTGCGGTTGTTCAGTTTGCCCGTCTGCGCTTCGGATTGAACGAGCGCGAAGAGCATGATCACCGGGAGCATCGCGAGCGCCGCCAGCGACATCTGCCAACTGTAGTAGAAGCAGATCGCGAGACCGATGCCGAGCGTCGTGACGTTGACCAGTCCCTGGTTGAGCGCCTCCGACGTGATCGCCTGCAGCGTGGCGGAGTCCGTGGCGAGACGCGACACCAGCGCGCCAGACGTGTTTTCGTCCAGATCGAACCACCCGATCTCCTGCTCCAGCATCGCCTTGAACGTCTTGTAGCGCACGCGTGACACGAGGTTCTGCGACGCCACTGCGAATCCGTAGTGCTGCACGACAATGGACACCCCGAAGAGAACGCCGAGGACGATGAAGCCCAGCGACCAGTAGCGTGCGTCTGTGCGCATCTCGCTCGGAGTCTTCTTCACGTCGAAGAGCAGCACGATGATCTTGGTCAGGATGACGCCCCACAGCGGGAACACTGCGGCATTCACCACGGCCCCAAAACTGCCAAGCGCGAAGAACTTCCACTCGGGGCTGCTCATCTTCCAGATACGAGATGCTGGGACCTTGTATGTCTCCTCCTCTTCCACTTTGCCTGTGTCAGCGTCGGGCACAAGCTGCTTCTCACTGTGGATACTCGCTCGGCTGTCTGTTTCAACCTCAATGTTACCCCACTTTGCTGGCATAACTGGCTGGAGCTCGCTGGATTCAAGAGTTTGGGTGTCCACTGTATCATGTGCGGCGTCTCTGGTATTGGCGCGGCTCTGCGCTTCGACCAGACTTTTGTAGTGTCCATCACGAATCGCCATGAGCTCGTCGTGCGAGCCGATCTCTACGATCTTTCCTTCGTTGTGCACTGCGATCCGACTCGCGCCTTGGATGGTCGACAGACGGTGCGCGATGATTATCGTGGTTCGCTGCGACGAAGCGAGCAGTGAATCAAGCGACTCCTGCACGACGCGCTCGCTCTCCGTGTCGAGAGCACTCGTAGCTTCGTCCAACAGCAGGATGGACGGGTTCTTGATGATCGCGCGAGCGATCGCAACGCGCTGCTTCTGACCGCCGGAGAGCTGCGCGCCGCGCTCGCCCACCTCCGTGTCAAAGCCACGAGGGAAGGACATGACGAACGAGTATGCGTTCGCCTTTCTCGCTGCTTCGTGCACTTCCTCGTCGGTTGCAGTGGGCGACCCATGGCGGATGTTTTCCAGGATCGAAGTCGCAAACAGCGCGGGCTCCTGTCCGACAAGACCGATCTGCTGGCGCAGCCACTTGACGTTGAGCTCCCGGATGTCTACGCCGTCGATTTTCACAGACCCCATCTGCGGATCGTAGAAGCGCTCGAGCAGCGACACGATCGTGCTCTTCCCGCTGCCGCTCGGACCAACGAGCGCCACAGTCTCGCCGGCCTCGATCTCCAGCGAGTAGCCGCTGCAGACGTTCGCCTCTGGACGCGACGGGTACGCGAACGAGATGTCGGAGAGCGAAATGGCACCCGCGACCTTCTCCAGAGTGCGTCCTTTGACGTCCAGCGGATCGATCTCAGACTCTTGGTTGATCACTCGGAACACGTCGTACGCACACGTTCTGGCGGCGTAGATCGCTTGCACACTCGGCCCCGCCTGTCCGAGCGCCATGGCGCCCATGATGATCGCGAAGAAGATCGTGATCACTTTGCCGCCGTCGTAGCAGCCATTGTCCGTGCATGGAGCGCCGTTGAGCTGGTCCTTCGAGATCTGGACCGCGCCAAAGTAGAGCCCAGCGGCGTACGTGCAGTAGATGGTGAAGAACATGATGCCCATGCCCCAGCCGACCGCAAAGCCCTTCTTGATTCCCGCTTTTGTCGACTTTTCCAGCGCAGCGCCGTACTTCTCGACAAAGTGCGAGATCGAGTTGAACATGTGCACCGTGCGCACGTTGCCGAGCGCCTCTTGCGCGATCGCGCCTGCCACGCCGTACGACTCGATGCCCGTCTGCGTGGCGGCGGCCATGAACTTCATGGACACGAACGCCGTTGCCGCGATAAGTGGCGTGAACGCGAGCAGCACGAGCGCGAGCTCCCAGCCTTTGATGAGACCGATGACGATGCCGGCGAGACCCATGGAGAGGAAGTGCAGACCGTCGCCGACTTTGCGGCCCATGCCCTCCTGCATCGTGACCGTGGAGTCTGCGACGCGCGTGGCCAGCTGCTTGGAGTCGTTCAGGTCGAACCAGCCGACGTGCTTGGTCAGGATCGCGCTCACGTACGCGCTGCGGATACGCTTGGCTTGGCGAGACGCCGTGAGAGACCAGCAGGCGACCTGGATGAACCCACAGGCGATCATACCAAGCCCGACCCAGACGAAATTGAGTGCGACCGAGTTGACGTTCTCCCGCAGTGTGGCTCCGTCGGGCAAGTTGGTCGGGTTGAACGCGTTCATGACGTTGCCGATGAGCACGATCTGCACGGGCTGTCCCAGACCAGCAGCCAGCGCTCCGATGGTGCCGACCGCCATGAGCAGCTTGTCCGTGCTGTCGGCGTACGTGAAGAGCGTCGAGAGCGGCACGATGTGCGCGTCTTGGGCGTCGGGCGAAGGGTTCAAGGCGCCGGACGCAGAGGGCTTCTCCCACTGTCCGCGCTTGGAGGGGGCAGAGCCTTTGGGCGTCTGCAGCTCCGCATACGCGGCAGACGGCGACGAATCTTTCATGAGGAGGACGGAGATCTATCCGGATCCTATTCGGTGAGCTGCCTGTCGTCTTCCGGGGAAATTTGGAAATTTGGGACTGAGCGTGAGTGGAGCGGAGCGGAGCGGGAAAGCCGACAGCCTACCGACACGCCTGCCTGCTTCTGCAACTCGCCGTCGATGTGGTCGTGAACCAGTCGGCGCATCTTCATCATCCACAGCTCCAGCTCATAATCTCGTGTGAGTATGAACATACTCAAGCGCGCTTGCTTTCTGACAATAGGTACAGTGGTACGCAAGTGAGCAACGTGATCCCATCGAAAAAACTCACCAGTCACAATGATAGGCTAAAACGAAGTCATAAACTGTTTTCAGCCAATAGCTGCTGCTTGCATTTTTGCGTTTACTGGTTTCAGAATCTGACGAATCAATAAGCAATACCGTCGTGATTTGCAACATACCGGTGTTCACCTGTGAAAATGCCATTCAATACCTGTATACTACCGGTATTATCGGATCAGACTCTTCGCTTTAACTTCTTTAAATTCATACGTACAAAGTTTAGCATGCATTCTGGAGAAAACTATATCCCTTCTCAGTATATTTGCCTGCTCCAGGGGAATGTACTGACTTTTTATACTTCCTCTTTTGGGACTTCACTTGGAAAAAGACAGGAAAATGTGGTGTACAAGCTGTGTGGTTTTCGGTACTCGTTCGATTCTAATAAGATAGTGCTATAAGGGGATTGGTTCGTAATACTCCTTTTGCTCTTTTTACTGCTATAGACAATTTTAAACAGGAGATGAGGGCTTCCACCATCATGCGCGCGCGCGTGTGAGTGTCTATCTCCTGGCTCAGCACGTCGACCGCCTATTTAGAAGTGTCGGTGTCTTGGAAGTGACGAGGAACGCTTGAGATGTGATGGCTTCCTACTATTACTTGGCTGATTTGTCCATGTGACGAGCTACCAGAAGTACTTAACACAAGGTGAGTGCTGTTTCAGTTTAGACCGGTTATCTGGTTTTAGCTGGTATTTTCCATGAAGTGTGTTTGAAACGGTTCCTATACATTTTCTATTGTTCAATTTTTCATCACGATACGAGTCTCATTCGGTATACCTTTTCATACAGAAACCAAGCTAAACTTATGAAAAAGGGACTCTTATCTTCATGGAAAAATGACCAATAGAAAATGTATGGAAGCCATAAATTATTTTAATTACGGTAAGTCTCGTTTTGCTGATTCTGTCTGATTCCGTTTCTGATACTTCTTTTTTTGCTTTCCAGACGACATTTTTGACATGCGGCTATTTCGTTAATTTACCTCAAATCTTGTGGACTTGTGTGACCGCAGAATGGGAAAAGCAAATCAGGTTGCGAGGAATGGGTGAGTGGAAGGCGTCATTCCTGGACGTCATCAGCAGCGCGCAAGCCGAAGCGTAAGAAACGGGACGAGAGATGGAAAGCAACGCCGCGACGACGCCCGCGGACAACGCGGCGCGCTCGCCCAGCGCGGTGCTGCTCACGACCGCGGCGGTCTACCTGCCGCTCTTCGCGGTCTCGTGGCTGGTCTTCGAGGTGCTGCGCCGCCGCAAGCAGCAGCTCTTTGAGCCCGTGAACCACTTTGCCTTCCCCGCCGACAAGCGCACCAAGTGGTTCGCGTGGATCCCGTTCGTGCTGTCGATCTCGGACAACGACATCTTTGAGAAGTGCGGACTCGACGCCTGGGTCTTCCTGCGCTTCATCCGCATCGGCCAGAAAGTGGCGCTGCTCTGCGTTGTGTCCTCCTTCGCGCTCTTCCCGATCTACGCCTGGACGCCGCTCGCGCTCCCGGCCCAAGGCAATGCCCAGGAAGCGCCGACTCTGAATGGAACGGTGGTGCTTGCTGAAGGTATCGAGTCGTTCGCAGAGATGCTCGTGCACGTGGACTGGATCGACCGCATCACGCTTTCGAACGTCGGTCCGGGTGACTGGCGCATGATCTTTACGGTACTCTCTGCCTACGCGATCACGTTCTACGTCATGCATCTGCTCATCTTCGAGTACAATCTGTACCGCAAGCGCCGCCACGCGTTCCTCGCGAAGAAAGATGCGCAGCAGTACACGGTCGTGGTCTCGGACTTGCCCTTTGCGCTGCGTCGTCCGCAGACGCTCATGGCATACATGGACTACCTCTTCCCAGGCACGGTCTACAGCGTCTACATTGGCGTGGAGTGCGAACGATTGGAGAAGTTGGTGGACGAGCGCACGCAGCTGCAGTACCGTCTCGAGGCGGCCGAAAGCGATCTCCAAGACGCCGAGGCGAAGCACAAGACGGCGCTTGAGGACGGCAAGGCAAAGGACGAGCCAGTGGCGCGTCCGCACCACAAGGTGGACTACAAGTTCCTTGGTATGTGCTGCGGAAAAGAGGTCGACTCGATTGACTACTACCGCCAGGAGATCCAGCGACTGACGCAGGAGATCGTCAGCGTGCGCAAAAGCATTCTGGACGACCAGTTCGATCCGATCAAGGAGTCCAAGCCGCAGTACGGCACGATGGGCACGATGCCCAAGTGGACCTCTTTGCGCAACCTCGAGCAAAAGCTCGCGCTCACGCTCGAGTCGTCGACCTCGGTTGCCTCAGGCGAGAAGCAGCCGCTGCTCAAGTCTACTTCTGTTCAGGGGAAGGCCGACGCCAAGGCCAGTTCGTCACCGAACGTTATGCGAAGCTGCGCGTTTGTGAGTTTCCGCTCGCTGCGATCGGCCCAGGCGGCGCAGCAGCTGCTGCAGACAGAGAACCCGATCAAGATGCGCATCCAGCCGGCGCCACACATTGACGACGTCCAGTGGGAGAACTTTGGGCTCCCGCAGAGCTCCAAGTCGACGTGGGTGCTGATTTCCGCCATCTCGACGCTGCTTATCGTGCTCTTCTGGACGATCCCAACTGCGTTTGTGACGTCGCTCGCAAAGCCCGAGAATCTCCGCCAGATGTCCTCGTTCGCGGGTCACCTGCTGGACACGCAGCCGTGGCTGACGCAGCTCCTCGAGCAGTTGACGCCGCTGATCCTCTCGCTCATGAACTCGCTCTCGAACGTCGTGTTCAAGATGCTGGCGACGCGCGAGGGCCACCTGTCGCTCACCGAAGTGGACGCGAGTCTGTTCTCCAAGCTCAACAACTTCCAGGTGTTCCAGATGTTCTTCGTGTCGACCGTGACCGGATCGATCCTCGCGCAGGTCGCCGCCGTCGTGGAGCAGCCGTCGCGCATCGTCTTCTTCTTGGGCAGCAGTATTGCGAGCCAGTCGCTCTTCTTCATCACGTTCATCATCACTCAGATCGCCGTGAACCTGCCGATGATGCTGCTCCGCGTGACGCCGATCCTCATGGGCACGCTGCACAGCATCTTCGCGCCGACGTACGCGAAGAAGCCCGTGCCGCAGCCGTGGCTCTTCCTGACGCCGCTCAACTACGAGTCGGAGCTCGAGGCGCCGTTCTCGCTCGCGCAGCAGTACTTGATTTTCCTGTTGGTGGTCGTGTTTGCGCCGATCGCGCCGCTCGTGGGCTACGCTGGCATGCTCTTCTTCGTCTCGTCCGAGCTCATCTACAAGCGCTTCTTCTTCTTCGTGAACCAGCCCAAGTGGAACACGCAGAACTCGATGGGGGCGTTCTGGCAGCCGCTGTTCTCGTTCATCCTCGGAGCGCTGCTCATGGCGCAGATCACGCTCATCGGTCTGCTCTCGCTCAAGCCTGCGGGGTACACGGTGATCGTGCTCTCGGCGGGACTGCCATGCTGCACGTTCCTCTTCTACTGGTACAGCATGACGCTCTTCAACTTCCCGCGCGCCGCCGACTACCTGCCGCTCGACCAGTGCTGCGACGTGGACGACGAGCGCACGAGCGAGACGTTCACGTTCCTCGACGGCGTCTACCAGCAGCCGGCGATGGCCAAGGCGTACTCGGACTCAGCGGCCAGCGACGCGCCGAGCGACGCGAACGCGCACATCGACTCGACGGGCGGCTCGGTGGCGTCGCAGCCGCCTCCGTCGCTCGCAGCCACGGGTCACGAGAACAGTCTCGCGGCGCTCAACGCGGCGGGCGACAGCGACGCTGAAGCTGCGAAGGCGAAGGCGTGAGTGGGAGGGGCTGTGAAAGGGCTCTCTTGTTTTGTGAGGCTGCAGCCATTTTTGCCAGGCGAATGGATGCCATCGTGATTCGCTTTCTGCTTTTTGTCCACGTCAGTTTGTTAACTTCAACAGCATTTTCCAACAACCCCACTTTTGACTTTGTCAGCCTTACCTCGTTTCTTTCACTATTGACTCTGCTTGTTTATCAGATCGCCTGTTGATTGGCTCAATTGTTCATACAAAAAGCGTTTTTTCTTCCTCAGCAAGAGCTGTCAACGTTAGACGCCTGGATGTTCATTATCTTCAAGGTGCTGCTTTTCCTCACGAGCGTGGCGCTCGGCGGGTGGTTCTAGTCTTTGGCGACGGTCGCGGCGAACCCGAAAGTGGCGATGCCGCTCGCGATGGTCTCGATCCTCTATCTGGTGACGGTCGCGGGCTTCGTGGTCCCAAAGAACGGCATCCCGGACTTTCTCATCTGGCTCTACTAGATCACGCCGCTTTCCTGGGTCGTGCGCAGCATAATTGTCAACCAGTATCAGTCGCCCGAGTTCTTCTACTGCCTGTACCGAGACGTCAACTACTGGGAGGCGTTCTCAGTGAATCCGCGGGAGAGTACTACCTGAGTCTCTACGACGTGTCATCCGAGCGAGAGTGGATCTGCTACTGAATCGTGTTCATGGTCGCCATGCGCTTCTTCTACGTATTGCTCGCGAACCTCGCGCTTGAGGACCACTGCTTCGAGAGTCCGAGAACCCGACGATCGTGAGGAAGTTGCCGTAGCTCGAGTTGCCGCAGGACGAGAGCCTCCCAGAGAGCAACTACAAGTTGGTGGGGACCCAGTGGCTGGTGGTGGCGGTAGTCAACAACAGCAACAGCAACAGGCGACGCTCGCGCACGTTGTGAATACGACGACCGGTTGCGCGTCGGTGACCGTCAAGACTTCCCACCGATGCCACTTCTCGCCCGTGACTCTCGCGTTCCAGAACTTGCGGTACACTGTCTCATTGAAGGCGAAGAAGTAAGTCGACACGACCAGTATTGACCTGCCGAAGTGTATCTCTGGGTGAGCCAAGCCAGGCGCGATGAATGCACTGATGGGAGCGTCTGGTGCCGGTTAGACCACGCTCATGGATGTCATCGCGGCTCGCAAGACATGTGGGTAGATCCGCGGCAAGATCTTGCTGAATGGGTACGAAGCCACGGACACGGTCATCCGACTCGGCACTGGGTACTGCGAGCAGATGGACGTCCACTTGGAAGCGTCCACTTTCCGCGAAACTTTGACGTTTACCACCATTTTGCGCCTGCAGAGCGATGTGCCCGTCGGCTTTAAATACTAGTCGGTAGACGAGTGGCTCGACCTCTTGGACCTGTACCCGATCGCGGACACGCTGATCCGAGGCAGCTCCATGGAGAAGATGAAGCACTTGACGATCAGCGTCGAGCTCGCTGCGCAGCCGAGTGTGTTGTTCCAGAACGAACCAACGAGTGGGCTAGACGCGCAATTAAGTCTACCTCGCGGTATGTGGCCCTTTACTATTGTGATGTGTATGGATAAATTGTCACGGCTGAATAATTAGCGACTCTTCATATTCAGTGAACTAAACTTGTTGACTCTTCGCACTGTTCTCGACTTCTGAACTTTGAGGTGGTTGTTTTTGACGGTTTTGCGATAGAAGACTATATCACGCGCAAGCTCCGGAGTAAGCGTGCAGCGCTTCGCTGTCACAGTGTTGCCACCTGTTGAAAAGGCTCGCTCAGGAGGTACCGATGTGGCGACACAGCTGAGCCATTTCCGAGCGAGCATCGCGATAATAGGAAACTTCCCACCGTGCACCTTCCACCACGCGAGCGGGTCTCCTTTGCGCGAGAGCAGCGCAGCCTCTTTCAGATACAAGAAGAACTCAGATTCACACGTAACCCTGAGGATTTGGTTGGTCATTGCCACCCGAGATGCAGGAGCGCGAGGCTCACCATGCGGCACACCAAATACTGTCGAGTACAATGCGGATTTGGCTTTCTTGGGGATTGGTACTGGTGATAGCATCAGCTCGGGACTCCTTGGCTCTGGCTCTGGTGAGTTGTTGTCTTTCGCGATCTCGACTGCGGCAATCAGCAAGCATTCTTTTGCGCGTTCCATCTCCTCGGGTTGCAGGTGTGTCATTCTGGACAGCCTTGGGTCCAAGAAGGTAATCCAAAGAAGCTCGTTGCTCATTCCTCTGAATCGCTCGGTAAACAGACCCAGCATCGTCACCCGAACCTCGTGCATGAGCTTCGTAATGCTGGCCACAAATTTTCTTCTCCGACGAACCCTGCTTGGTGCGCGAATATTCCTTCATTCTGCAGCAGCTGCTTTATACCTCGCAGGACCGGAAGCGCGATGGCGAGGGTAGGGTAGTTCTACCCGCTGAGTAGCTCAGTAGCGGCAGCAAACGGGCTCAGAAGTTCCAGTAAGCAGCTAACTGCAAACCACTCTGCGGGCTTCGGCCGAACAAACCTGGCGTCACTGAATTCCACTCTACCAGGAGCAGAAGCGAGGTAGCTAAAGAAATGGTCCAGCGCTAGCTTCAGCTCGACAAATCTGGACAGCATATCCCAACAACTATTCCAGCTTGTCGGGCAATCCGTGATGACTGAGATGACTTGTTTGCCTTGATACGCTGGTATGGTGCGCTGAAGCTGGGAGAGCCGGGTTCGCGCCTTCTGTGAACGGTGGAGTTTGGCTGCTAGCCGCCGGAAAACCTGGACAATTGCGCGGACTTGCTTCATAGCAGTTCGTTCGACGGTATTTAGAGACTCACTGAGAAAAACCTCCGTTTCCACACAGGCTTCCTCGCGTAGCGCTTCTGTTACTTCGGCATCACTTTCAACGAAGTCGATGTTGTCTTCGATCGGATGGTCGAACTCGTCTAGCTCATCGTCCTCACGCTGGACCAGTACAGAATCTTCACTCAATGCTGACGTTTGTTTCCTCTGGATCAGCGCACCCGCGACCACCAAGTGAAAGGAATGCGCCACACACGACATGTGGCTCACACCAAGAATGTTGCCGGCGAGCACAGCGTTGGCGGCGCCGTCGCGAAGCAGTTTCGTGCAAAATGACTTGCTTAACCCCCACCGGTGCATTGAATTGTCCAACGCCGTCGCAATTGCCGCGCCAGTATGCTTTCCAGGAAAGTACTCGACCTCAAGCGTCCAGTTGTTGCTTGCAAACTGCGGATCGAGATAGTGTGCCGTGAGCGAGATGTAGCTGCGTAAACTGCGGTCTGTCCACACATCCGTCGTGATGGCGAAGTAGGTACACTCCTTGCGAAGCCTTGTCTTCAACGTAGCTCGCTTTTCGGCAGCTAGACGCGCAATATCACCACGTAGTTGAGTGCGCATTGGAATTGTCAGGTCCAAGCCGCCAAGGTCGCAAGCAACGAACTCCATGTACTGCGAAAGCCGTCGTCCTCGACCACGGACATGGGTCGCATACTTTCCGCGATCCAACTCGCGAGAAGTGAATCCGCTTGCTGCTGTTCTTCTTCACTGACCGCGATCGTCACTCGCTTGGCCGGTCGCTCTTCGCTGATGCTGTAGTCGTTTCCTAGAGCATTGGTCGTCACACAGGTCTCTGTCGAATGCCTTCTGAATGCACGGAGCGAGTCCATATGGTATTTTACCATATGGGCCTTTACGCTGTGATTTTCGGGGCGAAAGTAGATGCTGCACTTACATTTTGTACAGTAAGCAAAGTCCGCGTGCTCCGACGTGAGCTGATCGTGGCGCAAGTGCCTCTTCTCTTGCTTTGCCGCGAGCTGCACGAACTGCCACAGGCTCTGGCTTGTGTTGCCTCTTGAGCGCGTACAGCAGAACCGGAGTGTCAACGTGCACAAGGTCGTGCTCCGCGCCGACGCGCTCTTCAGGTCGTGCGTTCATTCCTTCCATTGTCATTGCGAAATGTAGTGTGGTTTTATTTTTCTTCGAAACTGGCTGGGTGAGGTCCAGACCTGATTTGTTCTTCTATACAAATATCAAGTCAAAGTTGTCTCAAGGTTGTCACCCAGTTCAGAAACGTTAACAAACGTTGAGGTTTAAACAGTTTGATAACGTTAAGGACTGTAAACGTTGACAGCTCAATCCTCAGCTGAGACATCCAACACCAGCTCACTTGCAGTAAATGGAAGCGGTGGCGGCGTTCGTGTTCTCGAGCGGCGGCGTGGCGCGTCCCGACGAGCTCTCGGGCTTCTTCCAGCGCCGTCCTGAGGTGCTGGAGGAGGTGCTGGCGGCCGGCGCGCCGTCGCACTCGCTCAAGAAGATCGTGCGCAAGGCCGGCGCCGCGCACGGACTGTTCTGGCGCGACGACGACCCGCAGAGTCGCGAGCGAGGACCTGTGGTCGGACATGTGGTGACGGAGGAGCAGAGAAAGCGCTGCACCTTCGAAAGCGAGGTGCAGTGGGTGCCGCGCGCTCTGGCGGCTATCGAGCACCACGTGCGTGCGCTCCCGGGGCGACGGATGAAGACCGGGGCGATCGCGGACTTTTACAGCGCGTACCCACTCGAGAGCGCGTTCATGAAGCGCCGATGTCGGGGCATCGTGGATTTTGTGCAGCACTACGACCCCGAGCAGCGCCGCATCGGGTGGGACTCGACGGGCGTTTTCTGCGTACAGCAACAACCAGAAGACGGAGTGTTGGGTGTCAATGATGAAGTGAAACTGGAGAAAGAGGAGCTCTCGACCACGCCATTTGCGCGACTTGAGAGCGTGGTTCGAGCGGAAGTTGGCAGTTCGTATGCGCTCACGCGTCGGGATGATCTCTTTGGAGAGCCTGTGCTGGAGCCTCAAGACCAAGATAGCAGCTCAGAAATGAAACAAAAGGCGCGTTCTTCCTGGTCAAAGTGCGCGCAGGAGATCAGCATCCTCCCGCGACCAAACAACGGCGAGATCGAGCTTCGACTGAAAACGATCTCTGTTCGCATTAACACCCGCAGTGCGGATGACAAGAGTATTCTGCTGGTGAGCTCGCAAAATGGCGTCAACTCGATTTCGAAGCGTCCAGTGTTGCTTTGCGAAGTCAGTGCAGACGTGTTGCGAGTGTTGGAGGCTGTGCGTCAGGTGAACCTGGTTCTCGTCCACGAGCGAGTCCCTCCCACGCCTCACCCGCTTATCTTTTTGTTCATGGCGTACGAGCGAAGCGACCGAGCGAGACGAATGCGAAAGAAGACCCGACGAGCCATCAAAGCCACTTCCAAGGATGCACCCTCAGCAGCCGCGCTCAGCTCTCAGGTCGAGTCCGTTGCGCAGGAAGAGGACCCGCAATTGCTTCACGCTGAGGCGGCTGTGATTCCAAACGAGGAGCAAAGCTGTGAGCTTTACGCTACTACCAAACCAAGTCTGTCGCTGCTGCGTGATGAAGCGTGGACGTTCGAGATGACGCGGAGCATCTTGGGGCAGCTGAACATGGTTCTCCTGCAGATTCGAGCCACCCCCACGCCTCATCCGCTTGCGTTCCTGTTCATCGCCTACGAGCGAAAGAGGCAGAGCAGGCGAGCCGAGAGAGCGGCGCGGAGATCGCAAGCGCTGGCGGCAAAGTCGCTGCTGGGCGGGATGCGCATCCTGATCCCCCGAGCGACGCTGGAGATCCTGAGCTGCTGCGTGGCCACAGCGCAACAACCGAACGCGCTCCCAAGTATAGTGTCAACGTCTTTTAATTTTACTTCGTAGGGTGATCGATCGTTAAATAAGTTTCTCTTTGTGACAAAAGCGCTGAGCTGCAGAGGACGCCTCCCGTTGTCTCTCGGTTCTTGATTTTCTTCTTCTTACAGCAGCCACACACTCCACTCACGAGCCACTACCACACTAAATAACCTTTCTCCAAACCGAAGCAAAAGAAAAACGAGCGTCGAGAAGAGAGACACACTAGTGTCCTCCGACCTGTCCATGCGCTTATCTCCAGCGACCAGAGTCTGGCGCGCGAGTGGTCTCACGAGCTGGACGCTTGTCGCCGTCGCCACGAGGTGGACGGTACGACGAGTCGCCTCCGCGACCACCGAAGAAACGGTCGTCGCCCTCACCACGAGGGGCGGCTTCGCGGTCGCCACCGCCACGACGCCAGCCGCTCGATGGGCCGTCTTCGCGGGCAGGACGCTCTTCGCGGTCGCCACCAAAGCCACGACGCAGACCGCCCTCACGAGGAGCATCACGGTCACCGAAGCGGGACAAACCGCCCTCGCGAGGAGCATCACGGTCACCGAAGCGGGACAAACCGCCTTCGCGTGGCTCACGGTCGCCGAAGCGCGACGAACCACCCTCGCGTGGCTCGCGGTCGCCGAAACGGGACGCGCCACCCTCACGAGGCTCACGGTCGCCGAAACGAGAGAAACCACCTTCACGAGGCTCACGCTCACGCTCTCCGAAACGGGACAAGCCACCTTCACGTGGAGCATCGCGGTCGCCGAAGCGGGACAGACCACCCTCACGGGCGCCTCCGCTGCGGAACGAGCCGCGAGGAGCGTCGCGGTCGTCGCGGGCTGGAGGTCCACGGCGGTCCCACTGGCCTTCTGGCGCGGCAGAGCGCGCGGTCGAAGTGCGGCTGACCTGGGTCCACTCGCCCTCCTCACGCTCCGAGCGACGGGCGACTGGAGGACGGTACGCGCTGCGGCTCGCCTCGCGTTCCTTCTCTTCCTCGCGCTGAGCAGCAAGCTCACGCTCCTTCTCTTCCTCAGCGACGCGGCGGTTCTCCTCTTCCTCCTCCTCCTGGCGGCGCAGCTCCTCTTCGATCTCTTCCTGGCGCTGACGCTCGATCTCCTCCTCCTCTTCGCGACGAAGGCGCTCGCGCTCCTCCTCCTCTTCGCGCAGACGCTCCTGCTCTTCGTCATAACGCTCCTTGGCGTGGGCGACGCGCTTCTCGAGACGCTCCAGCAGAGCCTTCTTCTTGTGCTCTTCCGCCGCCTTCTTGTACAGCTCACGGCGACGCGCGTAGTGAGCTTCGACGAACTCGCTGTGGACAGTGAACACAGTGGCGAGACGCACCTTCTCCTTCAGCCCAAACTCGTACGCCTCCTTCGCGGCCTTGAGCTTCTCCTGCTTGTCCTGCTCGTAGATCTGCTTGGCGTCCTCCTTGGCGGTCGCAAACTGCTTTTGCAGGATCGGCTGCTCCACCTCACGGGTGGCGCGGATGATGTAGTCCAAGCGACGAGCGCTGTCGCGAAGCTTCTTCTGCGCGTCCTCCTTGGCCTTCTGGGCCTTCTCCTTGGCGTCGTTCATGAGCTTCTCGCGGTCCAAGTTCTCCAAGTCGAAGTTCTCGAGGTCCTTGTGGCCCAGCTTGTCCAGCATCTGCTTGGTCTCCTTCAGCGCGATCTCGTCCTTGATCTTCTGCTTCTTCTCAGCCTCGCGACGACGGGCTTCCTGCTCCAGACGCTCGCGCTCGACCTGCTGGCGCATCTGCTCGTACTCCTGGCGCTTCTTCTCCATGGTCTTCGCCTTCTCCTGCTGCAGGCGCTCGAGCTCCTCCTTCTTGCGCTCGATGATCTCGCGACGCTCGAGCATGTCCGAGCGCGTCGCGTCCAAGTTGCTGCGCGCGGTCTGGAAGAGGTGCTTGCGGCTGGCGGCCACGGCTTCTTCAGCCTTGGTGTACTGCACCTTCTTGAGCACGCGCTCGAGGCGCTCGCCCAAGAGCGTCAGCTGCGCCGGGTTCGCCTCCAACTCCACGGCTTCGCTGAAGCGGATGATCTGCTGCACGTGGTCGATGCGGATCTTGGTGCGCATGGCGGACGCCGTGGCGGACGAGGTCGACGCCTCGACGTTGTTGCTCTGGTTGCTGTTGCTGCTGTTGCTCTGGTTCTTCAGGTACATGGCCGAGAGGCTCGGGGCGCTCGAGTGCGCCACCGTGCTGAGCGAGCGCGAGCGGACGATCAGCTGCTCGATCTCCTGGTAGCTGACGTTCAGGCCCACGAAGAGCGAGCGCAGGTGCGCGATCGTCACACTCGAGTACACGCGGGTGAGCTGGAAGAGCACGCGGCGCACGAGCAGGCGCTCCACGCTGTTCGCGTACGACGCCTCCTCAGTCTGGTTCTTGTACGAGTTCGAGAGCTCGCGGATCTTCGCCAAGTGTGGCTGCACGAGCTTCACGATCTGGAGTGGGTCCACCTCCTCACGCTCGAGGTGCTGGTACAGCGAGGACACTTCTGGCACGGCCTTCTTGATCACGCCGGCGGCTTCGATCTCGTCCAAGAGGATCGCGCGGGTCGGCGTGGACGTGAAGCCCAACAACGACGCCATGCGCACGTTCTTCTCACGCGCAGCGGCGCTGAGGCTGTTCTCCGCAGAGTTCACGGCCGACGGCGTGCTGTCGTCGTCCAGCACTGGGGACGCAGACTCGAACTCCAGCAGAGGGATCGAGAGCGCAGCGAGCACCACGCGCGTGGCGATCTCCTGCTGCTCCTCTGGGGTGACGAGCGACGGCAGAGTGGCAAGCACGGCGCCGCCGTTGATGCCTTCCAGACCAGCGACGCGGAGTCCGTACCACTTGTAGAGCGCGAACGCGTGGAAGAGGTGGTTCTTGGACACCAAGAAGATCTGCGCGAGCTTCTCGTAGTACGTGACCATCAGCTCGAGGCGAGGCACCTGGTCGACCAAGCTCATGATCGTGTTGATGTCGTCGATCGTGCGGAACGCTTCCGAGAAGAGCTCGAGGTCGGTGGCGACCTGCAGCTGGCGGTAGCGGATCTCCAGCAGGCTCTCCACGCCCTCGAGCGTGAAGCCTTCCCACGAGCGCAGCAGACGCGACGACTGGCTGGTTGGCGCCGCAGTGTGTTTCTGGAGACTGCCCAAGTGGTTGCGAAGGATCTCGCAGAGACGACGGAACTCGATCTTGCGGGTGTACTCCGTGCAGAAGTCAAACGCCTTCATCGCGATCGACTTGTAGAGCCCCTCCAACTTGGTGTTGTTCTTGAGGATGTCCAGCACGGTGCGGTAGGTTTCCCACGTGAAACGCAACCATGGCACGACGACTTCGCGGTCCGTGCGGTCGCTCGATCCCTCGAAGGTGGTGGTGGAGAGCATGACAGCCTCCGGGGTCTGCGCGGCTTCGAGGTCGACCTTGGCGGCCGCCAGGAGGATCAGGTCATTGCTCTCACGCTTGGCGAGCGCGAGCTTCTGCTCGGTCTGCGACACAAAGTGCGTGATGACGGTCTCGAGCGACGCTGGGTTGTGCTGGATGGACAGGTTGCGGTACTGGTGGAGACCGTCCTTGCCGATGCGTCCGAGCTGGAGCTCGATACAGATGTCCAAGTACGCGATCATGAGCTCCTCGTGCGCTGGCTGCCACGTGCGGTTCTTCTTGGCGATCAGCGCATCGTGCAGGATCTCGAGCGCCGAGCGCTTGGCGCGCTTGATGGCGCCGGCGTCCATGCCTGGGATGGCGATGAGCTCCTTGGCGCGCTTGAGCGCATTCTCGGGCTTCTGGAAGAAGAACGACATGCTTGCTGCTTGCTGCTTGCTGCTTCTCTTTGGAGAATGCTGCGAGCGAAACTTGGCTCCCTTCCAGTCCATTGGCGCCACTCGTTGGAGAACGATCCCAATAGAAGACTCATTTTTATGGTGTGGTGCACTTCGATTAAAGTTTTGGTTAAGTACGACAGCTGGTGCACAAACCGTATTTAACCGGACTGAACCGACTTTTATAGGTGCTGAATGAATTGAACTTTTTTCGCGAGGATTCTGAGGATTGTTCTTGAAGCAAGCCAGCAATGATGACCAGCGATGACGCGCATCAGTTCCAAAAATATATCACTCCGAGCACAGCCCCAACTCGGAGCTTGAGCTCAGAGAGAAAGAAGCGCTGCATTTGCCACAACGCCACGCCACGCCACGCCATGAGCACCGCCATCGTCACCAGCAGCAGCAGCAGCCCCATGAGCAGCAGCTCGCCCTTGAAGCGCGCGCGCAAGCCGCTGCCGCCGTCCACGACGCGCAGTGGCTCCCTGCGACTCTATCGGCGCGGTCTGATTTCTTCGCAGCAGGAGCGCATCTCGTCCTGGTTCCGGAGATTCGATCGCTGGCGGAAAGAGAGCGCCGCGAACGATGATGTCTCTTTCAGCATTCGCGAAAAGATCCGAAGCGCGGCACGCGGCATCCGAGTGCGCTGGACGATGAAGACAGCGCCGCGACAACCTACCGAGCTCTTGGTCTACAAAGGTAAGGAAGGAGGCAGGTGATTGATTGAGAGGCAGGGAGCTTTACTGAACTCACGTTGGCATACTTGTGTATGTTTGTCTCTTTCGTTTTAGGCGCGCTGGACCTCTTCACACACAGACACAGAGCGCTGTACAAAGTCACAGACAGAGCGGTGGAGCTGGCGCTGGCGCCTGTGTTCTACTGCTGCATCGCACTCGACAACGTGTCGCGGCTCACGACACTCCCAGCCACCAGCGTCTTCAGTGCGAGTGTCATCACATTCGTGCTCAAGGTTTTCACAATCGCCACGGATCTGCGGCAGAAGCACCTCCCAGTCAAGGCGACAAGCTCTGGCTAACAAACTAATTATGAAAAAAATGACAACAACAAACCCACAGAATAGCACAGCTATTCTGCTTCGTACTGCTTGCTCTTTTTTGCGGAACGGAAGTGTCCTCAAGTATGTTGATATGGCATTGCTGGTCATTTATCTACCAGCTTCACTTCGACTCTTCTTTCTATCACCGTATCCTATCAGTCAGAACTCACCTGGACGCTCAAAAGCCAACTCATAGGATGCCATGGCACCACAGCCGTCATAGTGAACTCAATCAGTGTGCAGATTAACACACGAGAGCGCTCTATTGGCTGTGTCCATTTCGAAGCTGTGTGTGTGACGTTGTCAGTGGCGTCACGTGGTGGGTCACGTGGGTGGCTCTGTCGGAGCCAATTGCCACCCACTAAAGTAAACCTCAGTTGCTTTCCACACGCAAAATTTTGTGAGTAAATTTGAAAACTTATTGAAAAGCAACAACACGCTCGACTCCGGTACCTCGCTAGTGGTCGCGCCAGCTTTCCCACTCGAGGTTCAAACTCTTCAGCGGCACCAGCTCCTTCAGCACACTATCAGGAGGCAAACACCAACAGCAACAACAAGTGATTCGTCAGCATCACAGTCAGCAAACCACTCAAAGCTCCAGATCAGATCCACCAACAGGAAGGTACGTACGGGTGCCACACCATCTCGTTGGTCTCCTCGGCCTTGGGCTCTTTGTCTGCTGCTGCTTTCTGGGACTCGAGCTCCTTGGAGAGCGTTTGGAGATCGGCCGACGAGCCGGCGTTGATGTCCGCCTCCAGGTGCATCGCGTGGGCAGCGCTCTCGGCGATCGCCTCCTGGTGCAGTCGCACCATCTGCTCTTCGCGCTGACGCAGCTCTTCTTCCTTGCGCCGCCGGCGCAGACTGCACTCGTAGGCTTCTCTCGACCACTAAGATATTTTATAATGTTCATGTCAGCATAAACCCAGGTGGGTAGTCTGAAGAAAGAAAAACACGCGCACCTCTTCGGGGTACGTGTCGCGGTGCTCTGACAAATCCGCCAGTCCAATGTCGATAATGTCGCATTGCTGCAGGTGATAAAACGAGGTTAGTGACAATGAAATGCGGTAGGAAAACAGTCACAAGATGCGTCCGTTGTACCTCCAGCTTCTGCTCAATTTTGCTCCCAGCGTCAATCTAAAAGCAGCACAACGATGATGGGTGGAAGAGGTGAGAAAGTGAGACAGAGGGCACGAGCGTTTGACAAAGCCAAGAGCTGAAAACCCACCTCATCTTGCTTCATCTTCGCGACCGCTTGTACGAGCTGCTTCTTCAGTGCAGGGACCTCCGCCATGTATTTCTGTACACGTGATAGCAATAAACACAATAACACTCAACATTAACATCATTGTTGCATGGTAATATTCAAGCCTTTTCATACTCACGTTTCGGATCTTCACGAGACGCAAGCAGTCCTCCACTCGTCGCTTCAGCTGCGCAGCTGTGGTTCTTCGGTCTGCCAGCACGTCTTCTGGCGACTGGTACGTAGATGTCGCGTGGAGCAGCACGAACTGGTGCTTTTCCTGGATCGTTCGGTCCAGATACTGGAGCGCCGCTTTGTGGTAGTCGATGCGCTTGAGCACGTCCAGCACAGGGTTCGCAGAGTGAGCGTTCAGCCTCATCGGCAGGTGCGTGTGGTGCAGCTCGTGATCGGCGTCCTCCTGTTCATTGCGCTCATGATTGCTGACGTTGCCATTGGTGGTGTTGTTCGCTGCAACAGACAGCAAGAAGCTGGGCAGGTCTTCGCCCGTGCACCTCCACATGCGCAAGATCACTTCGTCTGGGTAGACCTGTTGCGTTACGGCACAATTTTGATAAAATAGTCAGTAAGCAAATGCAGCTGTCATCGCGTCCATCCAATCATTGGCTACGCACATCTTTCTCGTGCCAGAGCTCCAGCAGGCGCGTCACGTTCTGTCGGTCCATGGGCGAGTTGCTGACGAGCGACACAGCTTCCTCCATGTGCGCGCCGAACAAACCCACAAAGTCTGGCGTCGTGCTGCCGCTGCTGTCGACGGCGTCCGCGTCGCCAAAGAGGGATTTCTGCAACACGTGGTTGGCGACATAGAGGAACGCGACGCGCTCCGAGTGCAGGTCACTGCCGCGCAGCGCGTCGATCCAGTGGTTGACCATGGCGTTGACGCGCGCGGTGTCGCCCTCGGCATGCGCGCGCAGCATCTCGTCGCTCACGGCCTCGACGCGGTCCTGCGTCTCGTCCAGCGCGCGCAGCTCCAGCAAGAAGTCGTCCATCTTTGCTTTCTCTTTCTTTCGGGTCCTGTCGACCAGGAAAATGGCACTATTGAACCATCTCCCCAATATAGTGACGCAGTCACTAAATGCGGATAATGGATTCCTTTTTTTTCGCCTGATTCGCCCAACCGCTGCATCCACTTTTTCGCTCATTTCTCAAACGAGCTCTTCGGGAGTTCGAGGAGGCACCACATTGGCACCACCTGTGCACCGCAGTTCTTCATTTCTGACGCAGCGAGCAAGTGGCGATGGCGACGACCCAGGAAAACGCGGCCGACGCGAGCATCAACCCGAGCGGCACGCTCAAGACCAGCGCGAGCATCTACTTCTCGCTGCTGGCGCTCGGACTGCTGGTCTTCGAGTGCGTGCGCCACCGATTCCGCCACGCCTACGACAGCAGAGGCGTCGGCGGCAACCTCTTCTGGACTGCGACGGCGCCTGCAGCTACAGAGAAGCCGTTCGCCTGGATCCCCCGCGTCTACCGCTTATCAGATGAGGAAATCATGGAGCGCTGCGGACTCGACACGCTCTCGTTCCTGCGCTTCCTGCGCATGGGGCAAAAGGTCGCGCTGGCCGCAATCGTGCTCTCGGCAGCACTACTGCCATTGTATGCGACTGCGACGCCCCCACCGACAAACCGCAGCAGAATCGACCCGCTCGAGCGCATCAACATGTCGAATCTGGGCGAGCACGACCCGCGTCTTTGGGCGTCCACCGTCGCAGCCTACATCGTGTGTTTTTATACAATGTATTTGCTGCTGAAGGAGTACTCGTACTACGTCACGCGCCGCCACGAGCTCTTGGCGAGAGCAGAGGCTCCGCAGTACTCCATCCTCATCGACGAGCTTCCGCTGAAGCTGCGCACGCGCATGACCCTCGAAGCATACATGCAACGCATCTTCCCAGACACAGTTCGCTCCGTGTACGTCGCAGTTGAGTGTGCAAAGCTGGAGAAGTACGTTGAGGAGCGCGAGGGTGTGCGTAATGCGCTCGAGCACGCGCTTGCCGAGTATGAGAAAGCAGGAGACCGCCCCCAGCACCGCGAAGGCGGCTCGTGGCTCAGGTGTTTTTTGTGCAGACCTGGAAGCAGAGGAAAATACGTCGACTCGATCGACTTTTACCAGGAACGTCTTGCGAAAATGAACGAAAAAGTGGCTCGCGAGATCGTCAGTATCGAGAACGCCCAGGCGCTGCTCGCACGTCACGTTGAAGAGCAAGAAGCAGGTCAAGTGGTGCCGTACGTCCCACCGGACCCGACTCGCCCTGACGTGGCGATCCGGATTGACTCGCAGCGGCCAACAACAGGAGGTGATGACGACGCCGACAACAAGAGCGCGCTGGAGAGCGACGAAGAAGACGACATTTCAGAAAACGGGAAGGAGGAAAATCAACTCGAGCGTGAGGCGGCACGCATGAAGCAACCGATCCGCGTGATGCGGCGCTCGGCGTTCGTCTCGTTCACGTCGCTCAAGTCGGCGCAGGTGGCGCAGCAGACGCTCCAGTCCAGCGACCCGATCCGCATGGCGGTTTCGCCCGCCCCGCACGTGGACGACATCAATTGGGGGAACATCGGCTTGCAGTTCCGAACGCGTGCTCTGTGGCGACTCATCTCAGCGTCGCTCACAGCCACGATCGTGCTGTTCTGGACCATCCCGACCGCGTTTGTCGCGTCGCTCGCCAATGTCGAATCGCTGCGTCGCACGCTGCCGTTTCTGAACAAGGCTTTCGACAAGTACCCGATTCTGGAAGAGGTCTTCAAGCAGATCGCTCCACTGGTGCTCGTGATCCTCAGCGCGCTCGCTCCCATTGTATTCGAAATCCTGTCCGCGCGAGAAGGACACCCGTCGAACACTGAAGTGCGCGCGTCGAAGTTCACAAAGCTCGTGTACTTCCAGCTCATCCAGATCTTCTTCGTGACGGTGATCGTCGGCACGGTGCTCGACAGCTGGGAAGAGATCATCGACCAGCCGAAGAAGCTCATCGGGATGCTCGGACGCAGCATGCCGCAGCAGTCGACGTTCTTCATCTCGTACGTGATCATCTTGACCGGGCTGAGTCTTGTGCTGGAGCTGCTGCGCGTGGTGCCGCTGCTGCTCTCCGCGCTCTTTCGACTGCTCGCGCCGAAGCTCACGAAGCGCGAGCGCGAGTCGAAGTGGATGGGGCTGCGCAACATCTCGTCCACCGATCCGTTCGACCCGACCTCCGTGTTCGCCGACAGCTTTCTCGTGATGCTCGTGACGCTCACGTTCGCGCCAATTGCGCCGCTCGTGTGCTACTTCACCGGCTGGTTCTTCTTCGTCGCGGAGATCGTGTACCGCCGCCAGGTGCTGTTCGTGTACAAGCCCATGTCGTTTGCGCTCGGCGCCTACTGGCCGCGCCTGTACAAGTTCCTCATTGTGGCACTGGTTGTGGCGCAGCTGACGCTCATCGGACTGCTGTCGCTCAAGAAAGCGCCCGTGCAGGCTGCGCTGATCGCGGTGCTGGTCGTCATAATCTTGCTGTTCAACCACTACATGATCCAGCTCTTCCCTCGAGTGGCAAAGTACCTCCCTGTGACCGAGTGCGCGCGGCTCGATGCGCTGCGAGGCCAGCGAGACCGCACGACGACGTTCTCTTTCCTCGACAACGTCTACCACCAGCCTGCCATGGGCGAGAAGACGCCGATCCGCGCAGACTTCCGCATGATCGGCGCCGAGAACGACAATCCGCTCGTGCTCTCGCCTCCTGACGAACATTACGGAGAAGACCAACGGTTGTTCCGGTCCAGAGCCGTGTAACCATGTCGCTTTACAATTTTCTTTATTTCGTAGTAATATCTTGTAACACGATGCATATTACCTAAACGTCCTGACCATTTGCCAAGAGGGCTATGCTTACCGCATGCACATGCGGGCGGATTTCTTTCGAGAAAACTCTCCCACCCATTCTCTTTCCTCGAGCTGCGCGGACTCGACGTCGACCAACCACATGAGCGAGCGACTGATGCGCTGGAGACACGCCTTGGCTTTCTCCGAGTCGGCGTCTGTGACGTGCAGCTTCAAATCCGTCACAACTACATTGCGCAATCTCTTCTCGATCTGGACCTCGACCCGAACTTCTGGCGAAGGATCGGAACCAGCAGCATTTGGAACCCGGAGGCGATCTCATCGGACAGATCAGGCAGATACAGCGGCTTCCTCTTCCCCGTGCCTCGGATCGAGTTCGTCAGCCAGTCGTGGAGCTTCATTCGCTTCGACTTGTCCGCCGTCCAACTGTCCACGAGGCGACGCAAGATGGAAAAACACACATGCTCTGCTTCAGCTTCGTCCTCTTGATTCTGTGCGTCGGCCGCCTGCCTCAACAAAGTCTCGTACGCGCACGCGACTGCTTTCCACGCCTCGTTCTCCTGCGTCATATCCTCGTTCGCTCGCATGCACACTTCGCACTGTCGCTGGACCAGCACATCTAGCGCTTCCACGCGACTCAGAAGGTTGCCATTTTCGACCTCCACCGAGCTTCGTTTCTCTGTAGATTGTCGCCATTGTGATCGGTACCGCTTCAGTAAATCTTGGAGTACCGACACCTGCTGTTCGAGAAATTTGGTTCGCGGCCATACGTCGACGGTTGTAATATTCGTGTCGTCTTTGGCTTTCGCAAGCGGCTTACACGGCTGGAAAAGCGAATCCTGCTGCTGTTTTAGACTCAGCAGTTGTTCTGCTAGATTGTCCAGCGATTCCAGTATCGCGTCACTGTCGTCGCGCGTGTGGAAACAGTCATCAACACGATTCGTCCAGCAAATCGGCGCTTTCACTGCTGTGAGGGGAATCACGCATCCATCCGATTTTCTCCGTCGCATCTTCGAGATTCCGCGAGCGCGATCGTCGTCGCCGTCCAGTTCACCGAAGAGCTGACTACTTCGAGACCCTTTCTCAATGTTGAGTTTGGCACTTCGGCTCGGGTCGTCCAGATTCTGGTAAAGCTCGAGGGTCGTCCGCAGACTCTGGATTAGCTCGTTTTCTTCAGTGCGCTCCTCTAACGTCAGATTGAGCTGCTTCTCCAATTGTTCAATCTGATCTCGAAGAACTTGGATTTCCTGCCTGGCTTCATGAAGCTGCGCGTTCAGGGGCTTGAGCTCGTCGACTTGCTTCTGTGCGCTCGTCAGCTCCATTTTCAGGATACTGTTTCGTCGGTGCGCCTCTTCAAACTTTGCCTCGACTTCCTCAAGCTTAGCGGCCTGTCTTCGCTTGGGGCTGATTGGTCCGACTGGCGAAGATGAGCGACCCGGCCTATTGCCTCGAAAGCTAGATGTGTGGCCGTTCTCTTCAGCTACACTTGCTTCTGCGACTGAATCTATCTGGATTTCGTCCCCAAAGTCTGGACTTGAGGTCAAAGCAATGCCGTCAAACACGAGTGTAGAGAGGTACTGCTGCTGCTGCTGTTGAGTCACTCTTTTCGGCGATGCGCTCCGAGGATTTCGTTTCCGTGGAGACCGCTGAAGCTGCTGTTGTTGCTGAGTGAGCAGGTCCTTGTAGCCCGCCACCTGCTCTTTCGCCTGGTTCAGTTCGGAGAGAACGCTCTGGTTTTCGCGGATCGACTCGCGCAGGTGCTGTGTGAGCTGCTGCGTCTGGGCATCTTTGGCCTCAAGCATGCGCTGCAGCTCCTGGCTTTGGTCATCGCTGTGGGAGACCTGCAGCTGCAACTGCCTCACCTCTTCCGCCAGCTGCGCGTTCTCCTCCAGCAGTCGGATGCCTGCGCGCGCGGCTTTCTTCAGTGCCGAGTTGTCTTCGTCGTCCGCTTCTTCTTCTTCGTGATCATCCTGTTCTTCCTCCGCTTCTTCTTCTTCGTGATCATCCTGTTCTTCCTCTGACTCGCCTTGTTGGTCGGTCCGTTCGTCGCGGTCGCTTTCCATCCTTCCGCCTTGCTCTTTTTCTCTCTCCCCTTGTGGATCGATGTGGTCCTGGTCGTCGCGTTTCTCCAGCGAGCTCTTCAGCTGCCAGTGCTTGCTCATGCCATCAGAGAGCAATGAGGCGTCCGCGGTCTCTGGCTGCTGCAGCAATGCCTCCTCAGCCTCGGTCGCCGCCACCGACATTGCATCCACCGCTCGCATAGCTCGTCGCCAGCTGCGGAATGCGGAATTGGAGCGCGTCCATTTGTGCCATCCCGCTCTCAATAGCTCGTTAGTTTTTTCAAAGCGGTGCGTGAAGTTGAGGGCGCTCTATTCGAACGCCTTCAATACTTCTTCAAAGGTTGAAGTGGGAGTGGGCGTAATCACCCAAATAGTGGCCCCTCTGTCGTCAAAGCGCGTGATGATGTCTCCATTCCTTCCTTTCCCCATTTTCCCTTTTGCTTCCGAGCCAAATCCAGAGAAGACAAGAGAAAGAAGAGCGACAGGCATGTTCTGCACCGAGTGCGGCCACCGCTGGGCGCCTGACGAGATCGCGTCCGCGCGCTTCTGCGCCGAGTGCGGCGCGCCGCGAGAGGACCTCCCGCCGCCCGCAGCTGCGTCGGCATCAGCGGCTGCGAGCGTGAACGTCCCTCCCGCCTTCAGTCAACAAGGTCCGCTGTCGTCGCTCACCCCCACGCCCGTGGCGCCAACGTTTGCGCCGCCGCCAGCGCCAGTAGCTGCTTCGACGTCTCCGACTACCTGCACGCAGTGCTTCATCCCGTTCGCTGATCCTGATGCCGCGTTTTGTGGCGAGTGTGGACACCCGCGTCCTGCGCTTTCGTCTGTCTCATATGGTGGGGCTAGTGGGGCTAATGACGACGGAGGAGGAGATCTCTTTGGAGCGGCTTCTACCACCTACGCTGCTCCAGGTGCAGTGTCTCCGTACCCTGCTGCTGGCGCTGGTGGATACTCTGCGTACCCATCTGATCTTTCTGGCTCGAGCTTCGGTCCTCCATCTGCGAGTGTCGGATACGACGTGCCGCATTCTACCATCGCGCCTCCAGCACCAGCGACCTCGTTCCAGAACTATGGAATGCAGCCGTCGCCGTCGTATGTTCCGTATTCGGAGCCTGCCGCTCTAGCGTATGGCGCGGATCCGAGCTCTCCTCCAGCTTCGTTGGAGTACAACGCTGTTCCAGCGTCTGTGAACAGCATCAGTTCGCTGCTCTCCAGTTTGTCAGGTACGCCCAGGCTTTGTGTTTGTTTACTTTGTGCGTTGGGATGATGTCAATGAATCTGTGAGGCTGACTATCACACCCGTATTCACGTGAAAAGTGAGCGCTCGTCCCGAGGAACGAGAAGAGCCAAGCGGGAATGGCGTGGGCGTGTCGATTCGCAATGTGGTCCATGCGCGAAACATGGACTCGTTGTCGACGCGCTTGGAGATCACGAACGCTATCGAAAGAAACAAGACGCAGCCCACGGAGCGAGTGGAGGGCTACAACGTCACGCGCGTGAATGACACGATCACGGTCGTGCGGAGCGAGCAGCTAAACTCCGAGGAAGAGCGCTACTACGACGCGCGAACCCTTCCTGATAACGGCGAATGGCTCCAGATGCTCCGCAAGCATCGCCAGAGCGGAACCAAATTCACTGGTAAGCTCCAGATCTCTGTTACTACGACCACAAGGTCTAAACATGTACGCTAATGTCTGTATTATACTGTTCTCACCTGGCAGACCCGCAGTTCCCGCCTGATGCGTCATCGCTTTATCGCGACGTGAACAACAAGAAGTACCCGCATCTTGAAGACTACATCTGGAAGTGGAAGCGCGTGAGCGACTTTTTCAACGAGACAGCGTACGTGATACTGTACTGTTTTCTCGATCGTGATACGAAGAGTTACTGATGATGCTTTGATTATTTGCAATAGGTATGTGGAAATCACGATGCTGGACGACGCCAAGAAGCTGGTGTGCTCGATGGCGATCAAGTCTCCTGCTGAAGCCGAGAGCATCTTGCAGGTGATCCGTCAAAATGGCACGAGTGTCGATCCAAGCTTTCTGCAGATTGCGAAGGAAGCTGTCACAACTGGTCTGAACAAACGCAAGCGCGACCACCTGCTGCTACTCACGAAGAACATGATCACTCATCTGAGCGAATACGTACAAGACGGACTCCAGCGATTTGATCTGATGTGGGGGAAGAGTCTGCTGGATCATTACAAGCCTCTGGCATTCTCTGGTGTGGGTGACGGATCTGGATACCGCGTGGATGGCTCGGAAGCTGGTGTCGTGTCTCGTGTGTCGGTGCTCGTGCCAGTGTACTTTCAGGCGCAAGGGACTTGTCTCTTTGACCGCTCGCGCGAAGACGGCAATGCGAGTCGTGTTTCTGGCGTCGGGATTGCTCCAGGCGACCTGCGTGTGGGCCGCTTGGCTGACTCGTACCTCTTCGGCGCCTTGTCCGTTCTTTCGACATCGCCGAATGCTTTGGCTCAGCTTTTCCCAGAGCTGGATGGAGACTTGATAGTGCCTGATCGTGTCGAAGTAACATCGATGTTCCCACGAGAGCAGCAGTACAACGATGAAGGCGTGTACGCAGTCCGCTTCTGGCGCAACAACCGCAGTCGCGTGGTCGTCATCGATGACTACATTCCGTGCAGCCAGTTCGGGAAGCCAGTGTTTGGATCGTTCACTGGAAGCAACGGCAAGTTCGAGATCTGGTCACTTCTTGTCGAGAAGGCGTACGCGAAGCTCCACGGTGGCTACGAGGCGATTATTGGCGGACAAGAGTCCTACTGTCTGCAAGATTTGTATGGCGGCGTGCCAGCGAGTTTCAAGCTCCAAGAAAAGTTCCCAAGCGAAGATGAGGCGTGGCACGCTATCAACAGATCTCTCCAGTCCGGATCGCTAGTTGGCTGCAGCAATGAAGATGTCGAAATGGATCTCCCGAAAGGACTGCGCAAGTCGTTTGCGTACGGCGTGATGAAGCTTGTGGAGCTCGATTACAAAGGAGAGTATGTTCGCTTGGTGCAATTGCGCAACAGTTGGGGTGTTGGAACCCACTCGCAGCCTGACAAGTGGGGTGGAGCGTGGTCGACCGAAGACCCGAAATGGCACTCGTTCTCGAGAAACCAGAAAGTCGAGTGCGGGTTCCAGTTCCGAGAGGACCAGACGTACTGGATGGACTTCAGCGCCTTTTACTGTTTCTTCAGCAACATCATCGAGTCGCGAAACTTGTACAACTTCCGATCTGTCCCGGATGGACTCGGTAACCCGATCAGTCCGACTTTGAGCATCCACATCGTGTCGGGTCAGTGGAGTGGAATCACGAGCGGCGGACGTGAAGCTATGCACCTGAACCCTCAGTACCAGGTGTTCTCACCTGCTACCCAAGGCTGTGAGCTTGCAATTCACCTCGAGCAGCCGTCGCGACGCATGAAGATGCTGAATGAATACCAGGCGTACATCGCGCCTGTGGTGCTCAAAAACGGTGAACGCATGCAGCGAAAGATCGACTTGTCCCACGACGTCATCGCCACTGGAACGTTCATCTCGAACCGCAGTTGCCTGCTCGAGACGTCGCTGGATTGCCCAGGCCTTGAACCCGGGAAGCCGTTTGTCGTGATCCCTGCCACGTACGATGGCCGCCTTCCGTACGCGCTCGAGTACTCGCTGACGCTTTTCAGCACCAAGCCAACCGCAATCGTGCCGATTTCCGATACGTCGTCGCTGCCGATCTGCGTCGTTTGCCAGAAAGCGCTCTCCGGAACGTTCCGCACGTTCACGCACGCTGAGAATGGTCACACCCAAGTGGATCGCGTCTGTAAGGACACGTGTGTGGACATCTACCGAGAGCGGAACACCCCTGTGTGCGTCGATTGCCACTTGCGAATCGAAGTGGTCGACGGCAAGTTCTCTGGTCGCATGTACACGCTGCCTGACGGCGCGACTGTGCACGCAGAGTGCATTGACGCGTACCAGATTCGCGTTGCCGAGAAATGCATCCACTGTGGACAGGCGATCGCTGCGATCCCTGGTCGCTTCGACGGCAAATACTACGAGATCACGGGCGGCAAAGTGCACGGCGAGTGCATGGAGGCGTACCAGCTGGGCACTGCGAAGCGCTGCGTGCACTGCCGAGAAGCCGTGATCAAGATCCCGGGACGCTTCGATGGTCGTTTCTACAAGATCCAAGACGAGCAGCTGGTCCACTTTGAGTGCTGGGACAGCTACCAGATGTCGGTCGCGCCAAAGTGCGTGCACTGCAGCCAGCCTGTTGTGCAGATCCCGGGGCGATTCGACGGTCGCTTCTACGACTTGACCAGCGGACTCGGCAAAGTGCACTTTGAGTGCTGGGACAGCTACCAGGCAGCTGCCGCACGTCGCTAAGTGTGGACAAGTGCAGTGGACTTGATTTCTTTAGGGACTTGTCATCCTTTCAAGACTTTACAGATTCCACACACGTCGAACATTTTCAGCGCACAAAGTGGGAGTTGTCATTACGATCAAACAAAAAATCACGATCACAAAAGAATATACTTCGAGTTGCATAGCTCTCCGGTTACTTTTCCACACAGAAACAACCACTTCTACGCTCGTTCCTTTTAATCACGAAGCATGGCGCGTTGCTGAGATGGCAGTGATGGCGGCGCATCGAGAGACGACAGGGCTGCGAGCCAGTGGATGAGCAGCTGCGCGAAGATCTGCGGCAGGCGGCGGCGGCGCAAGAAGTTCCAGACGCGGAACAGGGAGAAGGCGAGCAGCACGCGGCGGAACGTCTTGTTGCGGATCCACCCGCGCACGATCTGGAACACCTGGCGCGCGCGCAGCTCCAGGGCCAGAAACACCGAGTTCTCGACCAGCGCCAGCATTTCTTGCTGGCGAGCGGACACGCGCTGGAGCTCATTCTGTCCATTTTGCAACACAGAACACACAACGCAAGTTGAGCGAATTGGCTCCAGACAACACCAGCACCACAATATCTGCAGGCTTGAACTCACGTGGTGGCTCGTCACGTCGTCCTCGAGCGTCTTGACAAGCGACGTCAAGTGACCGCGCATTTGGTCCACCTGCTCCATCTCTCGCGTGATCATCCCTCTCTGTGTGAACAATAAACAGAAAAATGCATCAGAAACACTCACAGGAGAGTCACAAAACTCACAAATCACAAATCACAACTGCGAACGCGCACGTATTCTCGCGTGAAGTTGAGCAGATGCGCTTCCAGCTCGTCGCGCTTCTTGGTCTCCTCTTCGACGCGGTCTTGCAGCTCGCCCAGCTCGTCGTAGATCCGAGGAAGGCGCTCAAACATGTTCGTGCTTCGCTTTGGGGTCTGGTTGAGCAAGCACATTGAAAATTAGCCCCTCATAAGCAAGGCAAATACTACGCCATGTTGTCGACCTACATTTCCATTCGCCGCGGCAGTGGCCAGCGTAGCTACGCCTGCTTCGCCCACAGACGACGCGCCGCTGGTGCTGCGGTAGAGCGAGGGGCTGCGCACGTTCGCGCTCCGGCGCCAGTCGTCCACGAGGTTGTCCAGCGCCGTCGTGTAGCGCTTCATGGCTTCGTGGCGGGTCATCTGCCCGAGGTTGCGCCATTTCTCCCTGTAGTGAGCCAGGAAAGAAAAACTGCTGTTAGACTTTATGCTACTTTAATGAGTAGATAGATGTGTGACGATGTTTACGAACCACTTGGAGGTCTCTGTCTTGTTGAGCCCCATGGGCGGCGCTGGCATCGAGCAGGGGCCGACGGTCGCTTGCTGGTAGAACGCGTAAAAGTCCTTCTTCGGCGACGAGTTCTCCTGTGTCAGGATGCGGTGCGGGCCTGTCAAACAATAAGAATAGTCCATACTTAATGTTACTGGTGTTTTCCTGAGCTCAAAGATGAGCTCAAAATGCTCGATCGGCATCGACACGCACCGTTGTAGGTCTCGACGAAGAGCACGGCTGCCGCGAACTCGGTCTCCAGCTCCGAGCACGAGTCGCACGCGTGGTGGCGGCCGTGCGCCGCGTGCGCTTGACCTGCTGCATGCGGAGGAGGAGCCAGCGGCGGGAGCGACGCGGTGGACAGGTCGAGCTCTTCCTCCGTGTCGGCGACGCTGCTCGCGGGCGACGGGGACATGAGGCGCGAGCGGAACGCGTTGATGGCCGCGGCCTGCGACGCCACCGAGCTGAAGGACAACGCGGCGGGCGCGGCGAGCGGCGTGGCCCCCACAGCGGACGACGAGGACCGCATGAGCGACGGCATCTTCTTGGCAACGGCGCTATTGGATGACAGACTGTTCTAGTCAGCCAGTTTTTGCCACTCAAAAGACAAGCGTCAGCCTATTGGAAGCTGAGAACCCAATTAGTTTATACAGGTTTTTCGAATCGTGAAATAAATACTCTCTTCAAACCAGTTACACGTTGGTTTCTCACCAGAACGCGGATTTCTTCGAGCCAAATAATGCAGAGCTTTCGTTTTTCCAATCTAGCTCACCCTTCCATAAAACGGAAAAACGAATGCTCTGCATTATTTGGCTCGAAGAAATCCGCGTTCTCGTGAGAAACCAACGAGTAAATGGTTTGACGAGGGTATTTTATTTGGCGACTCAGGTTCAAGTCAAATCCTGACTGCTGGGCTTTTTCCGGGTTGAACTTGCCAAGAGATGGGCGTTTTCGCGTCAACACTTCTGCAGACGCCGAGAGAAGAGCCGTTCAAACGCCTTTCAAGCGTATTTGTAAAAACCCAACGCCTTCGGAGTTCACTCTGACCATGGGGACCAGCCCAAACACTGCGTTCGTGTGGTTTCTCTCAGGAAGGACCTGCCGATTTCTGG
>JAADVK010000202.1:0-38058 GCA_023334975.1 Globisporangium sylvaticum
GCTCTTTCTCGGGATTGTGAATGAGCGATCCTGGGCAAACAACAAATCAAAACAAACTAACACCACTGTTCCTCTCCGAATGCAATGGAGAGGAAGTGGCGGCAACTTGGTTGTTAGAATACGAAAGAGTAAAATGTAGGAACGTTGACACCAATGTTGAATTCTAAACCAAAAGTAACTCAGATGTCAATTCTTGCAAATCAATGTTTGTGTATTTTCGGCGTTTTTCATCTTTTCGCAGCAATCCCCACCTGTATGTAGGTTGATAAATTTGCAAATAATTTGATGTAAAAGGAGCAAATGAACGAAGATGTGGTTCCAACAGCCAACGATTGAGAACTTTTGACGCTTCTCAGTCTGTCTGTGTCGCTCCTGACGACGCATCTGGAGTTTTCTTTACATCGGGCCAACAGCACGTGTATCTACAAATGCTGGGTTGCCAACCAGAAGTGACTTTCAAGACGTCACCTTTAAGTTACGGAGGCCAATGGGGGGAAATGTTTCTCTCACTGGTCATTCATTTTGAAGAATGTTGTGGATATCATAGATAATTTGTATTACTTGTACTGGTGTCCTTCTATTGTACTAAATTGTGATTGTTCTCTATGGTAGCAGATATCGGCAGATGTAGTTGCTCTCAGAATCCCTCATTCACAATTCCAGAATCGCTTTCAGCGAGCTTTGTCGCATATGGACAGGTGAGTGTTGCGGTCGTTCACTTTCAAGTAGATCCCATTCTCTTTTGTCCCGATTGGCTCGACGAAGCGAAATGATGAGGGCCATGTTTCACGCAACCACTCGGCGTTTTTGAGTTTATATGGCACTACGAACCCCAGTGGCGTCTGCTACATTGTCGTCGCTTTGTGGAGGAACATTCCCGTGAAGGACTTGTTGGTCTTGGTAGTTCGAGGTGCTCTGGCAGTTGTGGCTGCTGGTCTCAGGTAGGCGTCTTGAGCCTATTGCGCCGAAGTCGACCCAGTTGGGCTTTTGCTGTGGGGGAGTGTGGAAATGAGGCAACGAGGCGGCAGCACAGAAAAGCGGATGCAGTCAAAGAGAGTGGCGTGTCCTTGGCCTTCCACCATGCTTGGATGAGTGTGGAGAGAGCTGAAGCAGCGTGTCCACAGGAAATAGAGTCAGTCGCCCTCGCCAAGTCAGTGGATTTACTGACCATCATTCGCATTTCCAGACTGATCGTTCAGCTGGGTCAATGGTACTTGGGGCAATTCAATCCCCACGAGCTATTGGGTTTTGGCTGGGATTCACACAAACCACAGAAAATATTCAGTCAACCATCACTCGACTTGTTGCGAGTTGTTGTAATAAGAGGGTATTCTTAATATGCGTGAGTGATGGGCTCGAACATGACTGGCAATCTTCAGCTGGAGTCAAACGGTGGTCACTTGCCATTTATCCGATGGAGACACCAATCAACCGTCCAGCAAAGCATCTCCTTGTCTGCGCATTCGAGAAGCCCCTGTTGAGATCTCTTGGGAATGGCAAGCTGCGCGTGCTCATGAGCCACTGCGGTACCAGTTAGGGGCATGTACTTAGTACACAAGTCCGGTTGGCCTAATCTTCGAGAAGTCTCGCGGCGTCTGGTTTCCGGTAAGCATCGCCACACAATGGTACGTTGTTGAACAAACCTGCTTGTCAACATCATAGCCCGGCTCTTAGTTCTAGATCAATGAATCTTCTGTGCATCATCTTGTTATGCATAGGAAAAATTCGTACGCCTTTAGGGAAATGCCATATTATGTTAACCGCCGATTCGACTCCCAAGTGCGCTGCAGGTGTGACTGTGAGTCCTACCTACCACCTGCGAAGATGAAGCATCACAATCTCCAGATTTCCAGATGCAGCAACTGGACTTGCACAACGTGCTCGCGCTATCTGTAAGTGTTTCATGATGCCCGACCTTCCGTCACTGAACGTTTTGCTCTTGATGCGCCAGGACACGCATAGATTTCGGCTCGTGTGGCTTGGGCATAATGATCGGCCTCGTAATACGGTCCAACCAATGTGTGGCTTGAGAGGCGTGCGGCTACTAACGGCTTTTGTGCTCAGTGTGTCGTCAGTAAATGCGAGAGAGAGCTCGCCTGAAAATCCTGGTCGCTCTCCACACACACATCCTGGATTGGATGGATACTTGGGTACCAGATCAGTGGCTACATTTTAAACAAATCTATTAAATACTCAGTGCCTTTGCAAATATTGGCTGAAGTAGACGCGCTAACAATGAACCTTTTTATTAATTGTATCTATTCTTTATAATCGATACTTGTTATTAAAGGAATGGAAGCAGAACCCTCTGGATTTTTCATGCAGCAGCTTCCTGAGAAGATACCACTCTTCAGTGATGGTCAGCAGTGCGGTAAGCCAATGGCCAGCTACATTGAGCTGCTCGCTTTGCACTCGTCTTCATTTCCAAATCCACACTCGACAGCGAACAAGCGCTTCCACACGCTCCCCCACCAGTCGACAGCATCGCAGTCGACTCCTGCTCTCAAGCTCACTCAGCGATCAATATCGTCAGCGTAGCAGCCGACGCTCCGCGCCAGTCAGCTCACCAGCCGCAAGGACGTCGCCTCATCTGCCCTCCTTGCTCCCAGGCCCTCCGATCAATGCATCAGAAGAGTCTCACGCCCGAACGACCGACACAGCAAGCTTCTTACAACAGAAGCGACTATCGCAGCAACAAGAGGACCGTCGCCAGTACCAGCTCCCAAGTCGCCATGCTGCTCACTCCTCTCCTCTTAGTCCACAAGGATACCCACGGGAAACTCCAGACTCCATTGCGAATGGAATTGGGATTCTACAACGTGCAGCAGCTAAGAGAAGGCGGAGCAAGTGGCGCATGAAGCAACTGATCGATCAGCAACCAGCAAACAAGCACAGCTATGATCAGTTTGCGAGTCGCTTCTCCTGCCGCCTTCACAGGTGGTAGTGACTTGAAACGGAGGAGAAGCCGCGATCGGCGGTATACGACAAAAGAGCCACTGGACCAACTCAAGAGAGAGGTATGAGCTTCTTGGCCTTCCTCTTCCGAGTTTGACATGGAGGAGTGAGGCAGAGCTCGCCTCTCTCTCGCAGTGGCTCTTTCTCGGGATTGTGAATGAGCGATCCTGGGCAAACAACAACAACACGCCTCCGTCCACGATTGACAATGGAGACGAAGAGTTTGTACCTAAGTAGTTCAGCCAAAAGACAAAGGACTTTGGCGCTCAACATTATTTAAATACAGTTATTAATCAACAATTGGTTAACATATGCATACAGAAACAAAGGTTCGTGTGGCGAGGAGACAATCGAGCATGGTATGTTATTCGAGGGCAAGGTCTGAAGCTGCCTGAACGCTACAGTGGACTCTCCTGGTTAAGCGCAAATGAAAGATTGGTTTCAATTTGTTCGTCTTTGCTAGTACTAGTATTTTCTTTTCCTTTTGTGTGATAATAAGATTGAGCTCGGGTGCTGAGATATGGGATATTGCTTGACTTACACAACTCGCTCACAGATAGTAGCCCAAACAAGTAAAGCTCTGCCCATATCCTCGCCAAGACATCCAACCGTTGATCAAGGGTGATAGAGATAATGTGAGACTAGAGCGTCAACATATACGGCGTGAGCTCTGCATAAACACAGGAAGCTGAAACAATTGTGCGTATCAAAATCGGTTTCTTCTGTTGGGATCTCCGTGAGATCTCACTCAACTTAACTTGTCACTACTGTAGAGTGCTGGCTTTTGGAATCGCTCATTCACAATTCCAGGAAATGCTAAGCAAATCGCCGGGCGGGTGTTGCAGTCGTTCACTTTCAAACAACTCCCGTTCGTTCGTCCCTTTTGGCTCTTTGAAGCGAAACTTGGGGGAGGGGGTCCTTGCCGCCACCATTTGGCAGCAAGGAACATGCGAGTTCATTCATTCAAGTACGCAGGCTGTGTGCGACGTGGAGAGTTTCACATCGTCGCGCTTGGTCGGCTGCTTCCGGCTGCTGTTGTGAAACGCGCTTGTCAGGCGATGGTGGGAGGTGGTGCTTGGGCTTGGGCAGATGCGCTTGGTCGATCCTACGTGGGAGCTGAGGCTGGTTGGAATTTGGTTCTCTTGGTGGCTTGAGGGCAAATTCAGAACTGAACCAACGAATGCAGCAGCAGCAGCAGCAAAATGTGAATACCAAGAAACACGCTCTTGTGGCTCTCTGGGGCTCCAAGTGCTTTGTTGTGCTGAAGCTGCTTTTGTCCACAAAGAAAAGTCCAACAAGCGACAACGAAATCAGCAAAAGTGTACCCACGGACCATCACTCACAAATCCCAGTTTGGATTGGGATGTTCAAGTACGGGCAACTGGTTGGGCTATCGGGGCCATTGGGGTCATTGCGGGTAAAACAAAAATGCACCGTACCAAGAATGCAATTGCCATCACGCGCGCGAATGAGGTAGCGAAGCGTTTGAGGCAAGCGAGGGGAAAGTGAAGTCTCGCCGTAAAGGGTATGTTCGTTGATGGCCAGCTCGCGTGCATGCAGGTGTGTGTGTTGCCATCATGTTAACGGAGTGAGTTGTCCTCACTCCGTTTTCGATTCTTACACAAGCGCTAGCGCATCAGTAGCCTGACGTACAGGTAAGCATTATGACTACTGAAATGTCTCCGGCTCAACAAATCTTAACCATCAAACACTCGGGAACACCCTGCAAAAAGGCTCGCCATACTGCACTTCGTGTCAACTGTGGCCAGCTTCCAAAACGCGAAGTGGCTCCATTTATTTAGGATCTTCCAAATTATAGAGAAGCTCAATTTGGTGTTTTATATGGCTCCATCCTTCAAGGAAGCTCTGTCTGTCAACTGGATCCATTCGCTTCTGACACAGCCACACGAAACTCTATCTGGTCGTAAAAAAATGCCGCAAAATGGAACATGAAGCCAAAAGTCTATGGAGTAAAATGCAGCAGCACGCCAGCACACAGTGCTCTCTGGCTGGGCGTGTGGCTGCTCGCTGGTTCAACTTGCGACCACAAAGTTCTCGCAACTGAAATCGCCACGCACGCAATGTCAGCGACTCGGATCACGTGCGCTGGGCGACAGTAATCTCACTTTTCAGTTAATATTGGCGACGATGTGTCCTCGTCCAGTGATTCTTTGACTGCATGACGATCTGGATATAATCACGAGAGGTGCGAGGAGGCGATCTCGTCATGAAGCCATCGCTTCGTTGATTTCCCTGTCAAAAAATTGGCGAGATCGCTGGAAGAGGTGATGAGAGAAGGTGTCAGCAATGGGCATCATGAAAATCCACACGCTGCAAAGCCCAGACGCCCATCCGCTTGGGCTCCTTCAGGGCTTGAAAACAAGCGAAAGTTTACCTCCCAATAATGTACAGTAGGTATAATAGATATCGCCATAGAAGCGCGTTTGCGTGACGTCAATAAACGTTCAAAGAGAGAGTCCGATGCGACTTCGCTTCGATCGTCTTGAGGGTCGCTCTCCGAGAAGCGAACGCGCGAATACCAGCCTTTGCAGCACAATGGATCCTCAGGGTTGTCAATCTTCTGCGCTCAGCCGGGACGTTGACGTTGCTGTCGTGCGTTCCAATCCTTTTTTTACTTTGGGCCGAGCAAGTGAGGGCTTTGGATGCGGTTTGCTGAGCCCCTGTTGGCTGCCGTTAGCTTGAGGACAAAGCTGGAAACGGGAACGCGGTGAAGACACGGAGAGAGAGAGAGAGAGAGAGAGGATACTTTGCTCTGATGCTTGCCCTCGACTTCGCCAACCAAATCAACAACAGTTCTGCGACCAGCAAGATCACCAAAAGTGCAATGATCATTCGATCATTCGGCCAAACCATGTGATTTCTTTGGATACTTTGGGGTGCAGTTTTTTCGACCCTCACCCTCAAATGGGTTGATTTCAGACTCAACTTTGCGTCACGTGAAGGATTGATTTGCATGGCTTCCACGCAATTGGAGAAAAACAAACATCCGCATTCGCTTCTCCTTTCCACTCTGTCCGGAATGGCATTGTTTTCATTGTGAGCGCATGAATGATCGATCGGTCACCTTCGCTAGCCAGTAGAAGCCAGGTGACTGGCGCTATTCATGCAAGCAAGCTTGGGGATACCAAGCCTAGCCTTGGAACCTTT
The DNA here is from genome assembly GCA_023334975.1 of Globisporangium sylvaticum. Classification (NCBI taxonomy): domain Eukaryota; phylum Oomycota; class Peronosporomycetes; order Pythiales; family Pythiaceae; genus Globisporangium; species Globisporangium sylvaticum. The sequence continues at coordinate 6,124 of JAADVK010000202.1, forward strand.
AAAGTGAACACCCACTGTCGTCTGTGGCCTTCCTTCCTTATCGCTGGAACACTGTGCACTGGCGTTTCTTGAGAGTTGTAGGTGCCGCTCGCGATGTTTGTTTTTCATTTTCATATATTGGTAAAATGGCGTTAATTAACTACTGCTGCATATGGGGCTGGCTATCCTCCATCATCATCTCTTCTCTTCATCAAACCTCTCACTTGAGTCCCTGGACCAGCGAGAAAACCAGAATTGCGACGATCAGCGCGAAGATGCCAAAGCAGATGAGCTTCGTCTTGGAGCACGCGCAGTAGCCCTTCTTCATGTCCGCCTGGCGCACGTTGTCCAGCGCGCCTTCCACGTTGTCGCGCGCCTGGTCCGTGTTCTCCTCAATCTCCACTGTTGTCATCATAATCACAATCGCATCAACAACACAAGGTCAGCACCATTATACGCTCAACAACACAGCAACATAGAGCATGGTAGGCAACATACCAACGACTTCGCCCTGTTGCGTCACGAGGTCGTCGACTTCTTTGAACGCCGCGTTCACCTCGCGCACTTGGTGGTTGATGTGGATCAGGTCCTGTTCCCGTCGGATCAAGTCTATTGGCACAAACGCACACACAAAGGCGCAGTCATTCGTTAGGACACAGTGTCCTGGATAACCAGCAAATCATCACTACCACATGTCGCGCATACGAAAAAGCAAAACGCAAAACGCACCGTCTTCGTCGTATGTGGTCACGTTCGCCTGCGCGTAGAGCTTGTCTTCGCTGTAGTTGCCGAGCTCGAGTCGGTTGTCGCCGTTGTCGAGCGACTCTTCTCGGCGGAACGAGTGGGAGCTCTGTCGGATGTGCGCGATCGCCGCCTTCTCGGCCTCGACCAGCTTCTTGCACGTGTCCTCAAAGTTCTTGCACTGGTTCTTAAAGTCGGTCGAGAGCTTGTTCACCTGGGTCTTCCGTGTGCGCGCCTGCGGCCCGCTCTGGCAGAACTTGTACAGGTCCTGCAGCTTCTTGTTGATCTTCGTGACCAGCTTGTTGCCTTTGTCCGTGAGCTCCTTGAGCTCCTGGTGGTTCGCGCGGTTGTCCTGCGGCGTGCCCAGGATCAGCATCTTCTGCATGATTGCGCGCGTGCTCTGGTGGAAGCTGCCGATCGCCGCCGACGTCTCCTGCACGAGCTTGTTGTAGCGCTCGCCCTCGCCAGCCTTGGGCGAGTCCGCGGACGTGTAGTTCGACATGCTTAGCTTGCTGTAGTGGTGTGTAGCTCTTCGTTCGTTCGTGTGTGTGTGTGCGTAGCTCTTCGCTCTCTGCTTGGGCAGATCAGCGACTGGACGGGAATGGACGGGGATGGAGGCGCAGGCGGTGGCGTGTGCGCGTGCGGATGGATCGCAATGGACGACAGGAGGGATGCGGACGGACGAGCAGACACTTCCTTCAGTACGTAGCTCTTGCTTGCTTGGCGCTGCGGTTTGGCGAATGCCGACGGACGGACGGACCCACTAACTCGTCTTCTCTCTTGCTTTCACAATGGTGGGTCGCGTGGCCGTCGCCCTGTTGTGATGGCCAGTGCCGGGTAGAAACGGGCGGGGTGTGGCATTATATTTTTATCGTTGTTCTGGTATTTTTTTAAAATATGGGAGTTTGTATGGTCCTCGCTTTTTTGTTTAGGGTTTCGAAATTATTGAGGCTTAATTTGTAGGTTTGTTGTTTTCTTTGGTTTTCTGGTCGCTTGCTTACGCATGGAAGAATGATGGCTCTAGCGAAGACTGGATCTTCATGCCGAACCTCCCACAACGAAAAACAGGCGTTTTTCTATCAATCAAATCTATCGTTGCTGCTTCACGTCCTGTGCTATTATACTTGTACCGTGCGTGATATGAAGGAACTTGTTGGCTCTATAGTTGTACCAGAAGGTGGCGATAAGAGAGTGATGATGATGGAAATGATGATGACGGTTGTTTTTTCACAAACTTGTTTCATGTCGCGAGACTTTAGGGTTCATTAATATTTTAGCATGTATGATTGGTAGATAATCACGCATCCGTTCATCTAAGCCAATCATAGCGAGAGAGATGGTGTGGGACAGGAGGGAAAAATGCAGTGAAAAAATGCCCAGTTGTTTGTGGGTATCTGCGACGAAGTGTTTGTCATGAGAGAGCTTTGAAGCTGTTTACCGCCCAGTTGAAAGATACCTATCTCCACGCAGTGCATTCTGTGCAAAAACAACGCATTTCGAGCAATAAATGAACCGTTGCAATGCCAAATCAAAGGGCAGATGTCCTAAAGAAGTACAGCGTCGTCAACAACGGATTGGATGCGAGCTGGGGTTGATCGGTCGCCGAGCCGGAAGATGAAGCTGCGGGGAAATATTCGCACCCTGGCGTCGAGTGACGGGAAGACTAAGAAATTGAGTATGCCCAAGCTCATTGAGTTGGTGCAAGACAAGCTCCATACGAGGGACTTGGCTCTTTCGATTCAGAATTTTATAGCTTCACTTCTTCAACCGTTCTTGCTCATCTTGCCTTGCTTCTTCACATTTATATCGCGTCATAATTTGCCTCATTCGATAGACTGCATGGCTCCGGGCTCGGACACCATACTCTCTTCTGCAACCCACGAATCTCCAGTTATCACTGGCACAGTCTTCAAATAGGCCGGACTTGGACTTGGACTCAGCGTCTCGACTATTGTCGAGAGCACGAGCCGCACACTCGCGATCGATCCGCCCAGTTCGTCAAACACCACCAGCAAGTTCTCGGTCGCGTTGTCAAAGTGCAGCCACTGCGTGGGGACGTGGTAGTACCGCTGGACGTACTTGTCGTTCTCATCGCTGATCATCCAGTAGCGGCCCAGGTCGTTGCCGTTGATGAAAGCGCGACCTCGCGTGAGACCGATGCAGTCCAGCAGGATCGACGACACGTGCTCGATTAGCGAGGTGTCGGGCGTGGGTCTCGCTGGCTCGGGGAGTAGGAAGCTCGTCTTGTACCACGCCATGAGCGGGAAGCGGGGACGATTTTCGTCCTTGTCATTGTAATCTTCCAAGTCCTCGCTGGTAGACTCTGTCGCGACCGGTTTCCACTCGACAGAGTGGACCCATCTTGGGTCGTAGAGCTCCAGCTGCTCGCCGACAAGCCCAGGCAGCATTTTCCAGTTCCCGTGGCTCGCCAAGTCCAGGTCGCCGTTGATGCGCACGCCGCCAGTCAATCCTTTCTTGTGGTCGTGGCCCAGCGAATAGATACCAAGGCTCACGGAGAACAGCGTCAGGTGGTAACGCTTCTGCGCTTGCCTGTCGTCTGGTTCCACTTTGACTGGTAGCTTGAACGCAAACTCCTTCGAGCAGTTCCCGCCAGGGTACGCCAGGTGCTGCTCGCCAACGTACCGATGGTTGAGAAACACCACAAAGCTGTTCGCCTCGCACGTTGTAAAGTGCAGCACCACTTTCTGGTCTTTTCCTGCCGTCGGTGTCTTCATGCGGAAACTCGTCTCGTACGTCAAGTAGTCAGTCTTGTCGCGAGTCACGCTCAGTTGCTCGAGCGGCGTCGCACTGAAGAGCGTCTTGCGCGGCACGCCTCTGGACCCGAGCAGCTCACTCCACGTCTGCCACTTGAGCATCGTCTCGTCAACAAGCGGCGAGTAGACACGATGGTGCTGGTGTGGGAATGACGCTGCCACGTTCGACGTATTGAACAACAAACCATTTGCTAGTGTTGTTGTGGTCGCGTTCGTCGCTAGAATCACCACAGATTTCGCTGCCAGGTAGTATTTCGCGCCTTGAAACTCGACTTCTGCGCCATTGTCAGCCGTGTTCTCAAGGAAAGCCACTTGGCCCTGACTTGGTTTGCCATCACCATAGACAAACGCTCGTTGTGGTAGATCTGACTTTTCACAGTCATCTCGAAGCATGGAGGCACCACAACCACCACTACGGATTGGCTTTGGGAATGGGAGCTGGCGTGGATTGCTCATCAGCACATTGTTCACGCTGATCAGCGCTTGGTGAAGCTTGCGGAGATGCGAGCGCTTAGGCTCATTGCTGAGTCCGTCCGCGTGCAAATTCGCGCCATCTGCGTACATGGTCGTGACCCCCGCTGCCGCGCTTCGTCCGTAATTGTTGCCACCATGGTACATCTGGAATAGCACAAGTTTCAGCATGTAAGTACATCATTCCAGTTTAGTATGGCAATGGCAGACCGATCAGCGAAAGATAGACAACGTACGTAGTAGTTCTGGGCGGCGCCACCGACTGCAAACCATCTCGCGACCACAAACGCCATCTCGGAAGCCGACCGCTGGTCGTTCTCGCGGTCCGTCTTGCTTTTCTCGGCCCACTTCTCGTACCAGCCTTCATTCTCCGTCCAGATCAGCGGCTGTTGTGGGCGATCGCGCGTCTGATTTACTGCGAAATCCACGCAATCGTCGCCATTGCACGCGAGAATCGTGTTGGCCGCCGACTTGCCATTGCACCTAATCAAACAGACAATGTCCAGTGAGTCTCAGTTGGTAGTCCATGAACAATAGCCGATAGGCTTGAAAGACAGCAACGTACATGACCCATGGGATGGACGTGTTGAGGCTCTGAACCAGTTTCCCGCACCACGCAATGTACTCGGGGTCCTCGTCATTGAACTCGTTCTCGATCTGCGCCATGATGATCGGCCCGCCACTCGACGCCATGAACGGCCGCGCGATCTCCACCATGTAGTTCATGAAGCGCGCCATCTCGGCCTTCCACGGCGCATTGTTGGAGCGCACTTTCATGTTTGGCATCCAATTGAGCCACACGGGCAAGCCGCCGTTGTCCCACTCGGCGCACACGTACGGCCCAAAGCGCACGTGCAGGAAGATGCCCAATTGCGCAGCGAGCTCGTAGAACTGGGTGATGTTCCTGCGACCGGAAAAATCGTACACGCCGCGCTCCTGTTCGTGGAAGTTCCAAAATACATCTAATAAATAACAATAGCGAGACGATTAGCACAGCAGCCAAGCGATCATTCAGTCCATTACATAGAAGGCAATATGGTGATGGTACGTACACATTTGGATGTGGTTGAGCCCGTCGTGCTTGGCCTTGAGCAGCAGGTCCTGCCACATGCCCGGCGTGCTGCGCGAGTAGTGGATCGACCCGCCGAGCAGCAGCGTCTTGTGGCCGTCGATCTCGAACCCGCGCTCGCTGTACGTGACCGTGTACCCGTTCTGTCGCTTGGACGCGTCGATATCCGCATACGTCATGTACTTGGCTCCGTTGTCGTTTGTAGCCATCGCCGCCGTGTCAACTAGTGCTGCGGTTGCGTCCACTGCATCGACAGCAACAGCATGCGACGACGCCTTGCTCCTGCGGTGGGCCACAAACGGGTTCTCCTGGCGGACGGACGGCTGGTAGATCGCCACGTAGCACGCGACGAAGCCCACGATGGCCAAGCACATGGCGTCGGCGCGCCGCAGCCACCGCTTCTTGCGCGGCGCCAAGCCCAGCGCTTCCATGTCAAGCGCGTCTTCGTGCTGCTGCTGCTGCTGGTAGAAGTGCTCGTCGCCGAGCAGCATCTCCTGCTGGTCTTGGTCTTGATCGCGCATTGTCGATGTCCTCTCTCGCGTGCAGATAGCAGACGCAGACAAGCAGGTACACGCACAGCCAGCAAGCCCCTTCTTCTTCTGGTCTGTGGAGATGGATCTTGGAGTTCTTCAAGGAGAAATGGAAAGAAGAAAACCATGTGAGCGACAAAGAAATTCGACTCAGTCCCTTTTACCCAACCCGCTTTAAGGCGTTACAAAATCCCTACACAATATAAATATTAGGATTCTTTTTGAATTAGGCGCGTAGCCTAACTCTGCTTTTAGGGACAAATCACTGATTTCATGGTGTGGTCACAGCCAAGTTTCCGAGGCTCGCCCTCACCCTCAGAAACTGGACGCTGACCACGAAAAAGGGGCCACACACACACAAGCAGCCCATCAAACCGCAAAACAGACAGAGACACGCACACGAAGAAGCAATGGTGGCACGAACCCTCGAGAAGCTCTCCAGCACGGCGCTGTACCTCGCCAAGGACGCCAAGGCCCTCGGTACGTGCATGCTAATGTAGAAGACGACGCTCATGCTGCTCTCCTCTGTGTGCTGCTGTCGGCGGTCGACTCGTTCCCCGCTCCCTTGTGCTCTCTTGCGGTGGAATGAGAATGAGCTTCTGGGCTGAGCTTCTCAGCTCTACATCCACGAGAAGCGAGAGAGAGATGGAGAGAGATGGAGGGGAATAGAGAAGCGATGGCAAGACGACGCATGGGTGCAGCATTTTAGCTGTAGCCGTGAGATCGTGGCGTGTTGCTTGTTGGTCGCTAACATTCCTTGCTGTTTTTCTTCTTTGAACGTGCGATTGTGTGCTACAGCGCCATGGGGCGGCCCTGCGGTCGTGCTCGCCGGCTGGATGGTGTGGCCAGGCCTCACTGAAAACTTCAAGGAGAACACCCTTGGCTTGAAGTCGAGCGCCCCTGCTCCTGTCGCCCAGAAGAGCGGCGGCAACTTCCGCGCCGGTGGCAAGTACAAGTACGTGCGCGGCGAGATCGGCGAGCGTCCAACCCTCGAGGAAGAATAAACCTGTTATCTAGACGAGAGAGATGCGCGTGGAGAGCAAACGAGTGCATACAGGGAGAGAGAAAGGAAGACACCGCTCGCACGAGAAGGTTTTGAGTGGAGACCAATGACAAAACAGACATAAACAAGAAGAAAAACAAGAAGATATGATCCGACTCCCCCCTCTGCGTCGTTCAGCATTTCAAGTTTGAGGTGTCGAATGCATTGCACGGTACGTGGCATGACATTCCTCATTGTGTTGTCTCGCTCAGTGTGCAGAGTCTTGGGAGAACAAACGCAAAACATCTTCTCTTCACTTCACCACATTTTCAGGTTTGTATTAGTATTCTTATGCGTTCACGACAGAACTTTGGGGAATTTGCTCTTTTGTGAAGTTTTCTTCCAAACAGGTCTACAACAACATCAACGACTGACTACACACTCAAGGAACGATCACAGAAGAGATCCGAGGACTGCAGCTATGCCACCATCCATCCATCTATCATCACCTCGCACAATAGCGACTGACCGTCTTTGTCTTCACACTTCGTGCTTGCGCAGCACGACGTCCAAGAGACAGCGCGGCTTCTTCGTGTTCAGGCGGTTGGGCTTCCAGTGGCGCTTGCGCATGTTCGCAAACCAGTTGCGCACCTGCTGCTCCGTGAGTCCGGTCTTGTCGGCGATCTGCGAGCGCTCCTCAGCGGACGGGTACGGGTTTGCTTTATGCGCAATGAACCATCCAATCATGAACTCGTTCGACTGCCGCGTCAGTCGCGAGCGCTTCGCCAGTGCAGAGGACGACGGCGACGCGCGGATCATATTCTGCGAGAGCGCGTCCGAGCTTTTCGACTCAAACATGGGCGAGATCGACGCGGCGCTGCGACGCTGTTCCGGTTGCAGCGTCGTCGTCGCATGCCACTGCTTCTGTGATTCAAACACCGCGACGCGCATGGCGTCCACCGCGTCAATGCAGATCGCGCAGAGGTAGTTCCACAGCCGCATATAGTACAGCGCGAGCTTCATCATCATCATGTGGTCGACGCGCTTCATGTACGCGTTCGCACTGCTGCTATTGCTGTTGCTGCTGCTACTCTGGCTTCCAACCGTGTCGACGAAGCGGTGCCATGTGCTTGCGAGGTCGCGCAGCGCCGCGCGCTGGAAAGCGATCGTCTTCTTGCGGAGCAGCAGCTTGTGGTCGTCCGCGACTGCCGAGACTTTGCTCTCGCTGCCGTCGTCGAGATCGCATGTGAGTGCGACCATGAGCTTGTCCGGACGTGCGATCATCTGTTTGAGTTTCTGGATCAACGGCAGAAGCTCGTGATGGGCTTCGCGCTCGATTGCTACCTCGTCCATCGCGACGTCTTGCTGCTTTGCTGCGAGGTCTCGCGCCGCTTGGCGTGTGTGGTGGTGGTGGTGGATGTCCTGGAGCAGCAGCAGAGGCGCGTGGTCTCGAGTGACCACGGTTTGGTTGGTCTTGACGAACTGCATGCGATACCCGGGGCGATTCGGAAGCGTCATGTTCAACTCTGCTGCTCTTGTTGCCTTGTCTTGTTCGTGACCTTTGCTCAGGAAATGCGCAAAAATGGTCAGCCTCGTCAAACCGATTCGAGTCATCTGGATTCCGATTGGATGATAATTGAGACTTTAAGTGCTTCTATTGGCTGATTATTGTTTTTGGCATGATATGATTCGCGGGAATTCAATGAAGCGCCTGTGCTTCAACACGTTCTTTCTGGAAAAGGCAACACCATCAAAGCCTTGCGTGTCCTGCGAAAGGGACTAACGGATTCTTTTACATGGCGTTTATGGCGTTTTCTGACCCAACCACCAGCAAGCGGTGTGTATCGTATGGCTCTTTGCATGCGGAAGTGATGGCAACAGGTCGTGCGCCATCACCACCAACTAACCGTCTTGACAAGAATGCGAAGAAACAATTGACGCGGCCGAGTCAGACAGCCACTCACGGATGTCGCTTGAACAGAATGCGTCACATTCGTGCGACCTCCTGAAATTGTCTTCTGTTCACAAGGCCAGTTTGAGTTGAAGTGAAACGCTTCAACTTGAGAAGAGCAACCTTAACATTTCATTGCGCGTGAAGCGCGCGCTCGGACTCTTGTCATACAAGTAGCGATGGAGTGGCTGGCACTCGATGAGCGTCTCGAGCAGAAGAAGAAAGCGAAGATCCGCCGCCAGCAGCGCGAGCTCAAGAAGCTGCAGAAAGAGCGCGAGAAGCAGCAGCGCAGACTCGCACAGCGCTGTGCGGAAATGCACCATGAAGAGCTCCTTTCGATTGCGATGGAGCACTTTTACAAGCAAGAAGAAGAACGCAAGCGCCTGGAGGTCAAGCGCGAAGAAGACATGAAGATCTATCGGGACGTGGACAAAGCGCGGAAACGAGCGCAGCAGCTCGGGTTGCCCGTGTCGACGCCGGGGATCTCCGGTCTGGAAAGACTCCGTGAGCTGGAAACCCGCATTGCAGATAAAGAAGAGGCGTTGACGCGCGCACTGATGGCGAAGCAGCGCTTGGACGCACTTCCGGAAAAGAAATCGAGTTTGAAGAAGCTGATGACGAACTTCTTTGTGTCGTCTCTGCACAAGAAAGTCGAGCGCGCAGTGTACGATCAGGAGTGCGACCACCTGCTCAGTTTGTTTGACCCAGCGTCACAGGCTTCGGATAACCGTGCAGAGCCACTGCCGAATCGTGAAAGCGCAAACGGGTTCACGCCCGCGCTCGCAGCGATATTCCGCCGGAAGCTGAGCGTTTTGCGAAGGCTGCTGGAGATTGGCGCATCACCGAATTTCGAGACCACATGGGGCATGACGCCACTGCTAGCATCGGTCATGACCGATGACGCTGTCGCGCTAAGCATTTCGATGGAGTTCAAAGTGGACGTGAACTACGAAACGAAGCACCACGTCCGTGCGCTCCATCTGGCGGCTGACAAAGGGCGATTGGAGCTCTTGAAAGTGCTTCTGCGTGGCGGCGCAGATGTGAATGCACTGGGAAATGGCAACGCACGAACCGCGCTGATGCAAGCAGTGGTCTCGAACCACTTCGAGGCAGTGAAGGTTCTGCTCGCGTTCGAGGCAGACAAGCTGGCGCAAGATGCAAGCGGATTAACTGCAGCGAGCTGGGCGAGTAAGCTGAAATTTCCTCACATCGTCTCGCTGTTAAGCAGCTCTGTGTTAAGTTCCAGCCTTCTCGCTCAGATCTTGGAAGACGGCGAAGAAGAGAATCAAGACAGCGCTACTACTACCGTGGCACCTGCAGGGTGATTAGCGTACCGCCGGCGAACGGCGATGCTCGAGACTGCGATGAAGAATCAAGATGTAGCGCGTCTACGGCAGCTGCTAGAGGACCCTTCGTTCAGCGCAAACTACGAAGACAGCCGCAGAAACACACCGTTTTTGGTTGTTTGCGAAATTGGCTCGTGCGACGATATCCTCTTTTGCCTTGGCAGGAAAGCTATCCCAACGCGTCAGAATCGAAATGGTACAACTGGTCTCATGGCCGCAAGCTATCGTGGCGAGCTGAAGATGTTGGAGCTGCTCGTCAACGCGGGAGCAAATATGTTGACTAGTGACTTCAAAGGCTGGGGTTGCTATCGGCATTTGGACAAGCACGATCGCCCAGATGTGGTGGAGACATTGACGAAAGTGTACCGAGGAACGCAGTCAGCAAAGCCTCCACCACTCACACTCGGAACCCCGCTTTTGGATACAGAAGACTTGCGGAGCAGAAGATTTGCTTCACTATCTGCGACACCAAGCACTGTGGAAAGCACGCGCAACGGACCAGAAGTGAACAATAACGTGGACATAGAGCCTGGCAGCGCGAGTAGATCCATTCCAGAAGGCGCGAACGATCGCTCGGGCGATGCAGAAGATGATGACCAGCAAGTGGCGGGTCAGAGAGCGAAGAACTGACAGACCCAGCTCAAGATCCAGCGATTCGCAAGTGGCAGACTCGGCAGCGGGTTTTAACGAGCAATCGCCGGCGGCGTGCGGATTTCGATCAGGAGCGCGAGCGAATACTGTTTGCTACCAAGCGTGGAAGAAGGAACGGGTTGGTCGCACCACTGCCAGGGGATCCATCTGGGAGAAAGAAGCTGCCAACATGTGAAAACTGCAAGAGCTGTAAGGCGAGAAAGCGCTGCGTTGAATGCGAGCAAGTGCTGTGCGATAAATGCCACGCTCGTCTCCACGAACTCGCTCAGCGCCGGCACCACCAATTTGAAGAGCTCCAGCCGCAACTCCACGTCGGTCACGAATTGAAGCAAGTGGTACGAGAAAGACAAGCAAACTCGTTGATCCATTTCGTTGAAACCAGTAAAGAGCAAGTCGCACCGATGCGAAGCTTGCTGCTGGGTGAAGATGCAAATGATTTCCAGAGCAACGACGTCGGTGGAGCAAAACCATTTCAAACAACGCTGAAGATCCGGAGATTGACAAATTCAAGCGAAAGAAGCGCATTGCGCGGGAGAAAGAGATCATGCAAATGCAGATCATCGTTCCAGTGGAGTCAGCAAAGCACGCAGCTCGAGATGGAGAAGGAGTGATCTTCACAAATCCAGCAGAGATCGAATTGGCGAACCTGTACATCCTTCAGAAGAGATACGAGAAGGCAAAAGAGCTGCTCTTGCAAACCCACCAGCTTGTTGAAAAGTCATTGGGAGTGCTGCACCCAACGATGCTAAAGGTATCGATTGGACTTGCGAAGATCTATCAGGTATGTGCCTCTTATTGCTGCCATCTTTTTATCGCCCCGCTGCACCATCTTGATTCACTCATCAGTGTTCGCATGTTCAGGAAACTGGACACCCTGATACTAGCGTCCAGACGATGCACAATGTGTTAGGATTGTTGAAAGTGTGCTATCACCAGACCACAAGGATATGCTGCTTGGGGTCTCTGTGTTGCTAGCTGGACTGGTGGGTTTCATTTTCTGCTTCTCCCGTGCGCTATCTGGCTGTACGCTTAATAGCGTGCATGTGTGTTCTCTCAAACCATCCAGAATACTCACGCACGGTACGACGAAGCTGTCCGCGTGTGCCGTCATTGGCTCGAGATTCGGCAGCTCTCGCTGGCGTCTGATCACAGCTCAATCCGAGAAGCACAAGCTCACATCGACGAGTTTGTGTCGAGGCGCGAGAGTATCTGTATGGGCAATGAAGACCAGATCTTCCTTGAGATGAACGAGCGGAACGCTGAGCGCTCGGAACAGCAGCTCCGCGGCAAAGAACGGTTAGTTGTCCCACAAATGTGCTCTCTTTGGAATTGGAAAGTCATGTTGGTGCTCATCGGAACAACTGTGTGCTGCTTCGATTTCTACAGACGGCTGATAACGTTTCGTCACTTGCTGCTGGAAGATCCTCCTGGACGCGAGGACTTGTTGGGATTTTGTCGCATTGAGTTTGCTGAAGGTCTGGTCAACTTTTGGATCGCAGTCGAAGAGTTTAAAAGGTGCGGTCAGCAGTTCTTTGTTGCACAAATATTTCCAAAGGCTTGACATCTTACCCATTCGTGGCGTATTTCCTTGCTACGATGCTTGCTGAATGCAGGAAGGACGCGAGTCAAAAGAGTTCCGCGCGATGGCTGTGCACATCTTCCTCACGTTTATCAAATCGAGGCGAATCAAAGTCATCACTGCAGTGCAGCGCAAGGAAATCAAGAAAACGATCACAACCCCCGGCAAGAAACTGCCAGCTTCTGTGTACGACGAAGTGCAGAAAGTGGTGTTTGACGTCGTCTACAACGGCGTCTACGCGCGGTACCTCGCCAGCAAAGCCTAGACAAGACGTCATTCTAGCTCGACAGACAGCCATTCGTGTTGCAGTGATACCTGTAAGCAAGCGAACCCATTTGCAGCACTGGACACCACGGGATCAGTGCCGTAGTTTCAAAACGAAACAGAAAGATCGCCTCAGCAGGATCAGGCAGGAGTGATGGTGTTCGTCATCAGACGACAGTATCGAATGGAACAACGAGCGCGGTGGCGGTGAGTGGGGTTTGCGGCGCATGAGCAAGTTCCCCCCAAAAGTTCGCCCACTCGATCGAGGACAACGCTGGGTATGATGGTGCCAATTACAGTGCCGTTGAAATGTTGGTACGGTTGTTTGATTAATCATTCATGGTGAGTAAATATATTGACATGCGCGAATGGATGTACTCGTCGATGTTGTAGAGACTGGATCTTCCGCGACAAGAGTCTGCCGCCTCGAGTCCTCGAAGACAGCGCGGTGCACAATCTGGTACGTTATGGAGTAACACTGTTTTGAGTGGACAGCAAACTTCACATCTCTGATTCGGACCTCTTCTTTGCCTGTGCACGATTTTGCAGCTCGTCTGAATTCAGCAAACACAAGCCGTCAGTGCTCAATGGCGAAGGCAACGCCAGCACTCCTGGGTATGTTTCTCCAAGTCCAGACTCAACAAAGCCTGACGCGTTTCTAGCCACCCTCGAGGATGAGGAGCAGCGATCGCTCATCGCGCTCTTTTACTGGCGTCGAAAAGTGATCGAGAGCCATTTTTCGGCCTGGAAGTGGGTGATCTTTTGCTTACAGAAAAAGCCCCAAAGCACACACTTCAGCAACAAGATCGAAGCACTCATCCAGTATCCGACAACATTCATGGTGACGATTGGTCAACTGTGCAGCGAAGACCAGGGCTTTATGCGCGTCGACCACTTCAAAACGCAGTCCTTTCAAGCGGCGCGCGAAGGTGTACTTTCGTCGAGCCGGGATCAACGGTTGATGAGAGCACGCAGTCAGCTGTAAATCATGGAGATCGAGCAAAGCACGAAGATCTGGTGAACAGCCTGAAGAGAAAATACCGCAACTTGAAGCGCGACGAAGAGATAGCCGCCGCAATAACAAGTCCAAAGAAAATCCATCAAGATCTCTCTTCAGAATCACCATCCAGTAGCAGAAAACCACCGCCGCTCGCTCATCCTGAACAGCAGCGCCGCGAATTCAGAGAATCGCTGCACTTGGTCTTCCGAGCGTTTGCTCTTTGGAAGCAATCTGTCGATGAGATTCAAGACAAAAGATCGCGAATTGCGGTGCAGACAGCGCAGGCGCGGACAAAGCGGTTTTCGAGAACCCTGTTTCGCGCGTGGAAAACATTTCTGTTCCTGCGCCGGTATGAAAGAGAGATTTTTCATCACGCAGAGCTGTTTGATGCCAAGCGCGTGAAGCGAAACCATTTCCGACACTGGCAACTGCGTGCAAGGATCAGTGGTGAAGTGCGTCGTCGGTACGCGATCCAGTCCAAATTGCGGCGCAAAGCGTTCTTTCGGCAATGGAAGCGTCACGTTCAAGTGCGTCAGCGATTCGACGCATTTAGCAAGCGAAGGTTGTGGAGATTGGGTCAAGAAGCAGTTGCAGCGCTGCACCAGTTTACCGCCAGGAGGCTCAACGAGCGAGTGCTGGACGAAGCTGCAACTCTATTCTGGCAAAAGCGCACTCGGCGGCGATTTCTGACTGCGTGGAAGCAAAAGGTGCTTTCGCTCCCCACATATCTACTATCGAAGCGCGCGTCTCGGGAAATCGCGATCTCGTCAGCGATTCGCAAATGGCGGCGCTTTCTGGCGACGCGACAAGAGAGCGCGCATCGCAAACTGCAAGCAGATTTCTTCCGAGGTGTCAGTTGCGCACAACTCTGCTTCCACAAATGGCACGAGTACCATTCGAGAAAGAGACAGCAGAAGGCAAACCAGAGAGCAGCGTCTGTGTACTTTGAGCGCCGCTTGAAGCGCATGCTTCTTCGGCAATTGGGACTTCAGCGTGAGTATCAGCGACTTGCAAACGCGAGGATCCGAACAACAAGCGACTGGCGTAGAAAGAGGCTTCAAAGCAAGATTTTCAAGATTTGGCAACGGAATACCTCTCTAAGTGCTCGCCTCCAGCGATCCCATTCAAAGGTTCATCGTCGGCTTCAGCAGAAAAGCCTTGATAGCTGGCACCGCTACTCGGTTCACTCGGCGACCATCCTACCGAAGCAAATGGCGCTGTCAAGTGTGCAATCCGTGTACTCGCTCAGAAAAAGCTTTCGAGTTTGGACAAACGTGTATCGAGTAAAATCGTGGATGTCTTCGCATCAGCGCAATCAGCAAGCGCTACTGCTCTTGAACCATTTCACAGTGTGGCGAGCGTTCGCGACTTGGAGAGAGCAGCTGAGATCCAACGTGCTGTGTTTCCAGATTCACGTGCAAATGAAGCTTGCGCGCAACATCATGACGCTCTGGTTCAGCTTGAGTCTCCGCAAACGCTGTTATCGCCGTCTCGTGAAGCTATTTCGGGAGAAGCAAGCGCGAATACGTTTGCGTAAGGCATTCAAGGAGCTTGCTTTGATCACGAAGACAAACAGGTTCCTGGGAAAACGGTTGAGCTCAAGCCTCCAGCAAAGTGTATGGCGCTGGATCAAATTCTACCATGAGCAACGTCAATTGCGAGTGAAACGCGAGCTCGCTGACGCATTCTATGCACCGAATCGACTCCACGAAGCCTTGAAGTTGTGGCGAGCGAGCTATCGCAGAATGAAATGGAAGCGAGAAGCCAAGTACAAAGCGCTGAGCTCAGATTTTGCAGCTTGCTGAGGGAACCGCTGCATGCCTGGTACATTGTGTCTCGCAGAGAGCTACGCATGCGTGCGTTTATGGAATCCACACGAGTACGCAACGAATTCTCCAAGATATTGCAGTGCTTTCGGATGTGGTGCACCTCTACAAGAGTGAGCCGCAAGCTGAAGATCCAAAAGCGACTCGAAGCACACGCACTGGTGGAGTACTATCGCAAATGGATGATGTTCATTCGACACAGAGGAGAATTGAACGAAAGCAAGCGTCAGCGACCGCGTTTGCAAATCGCCAGCGCTGTGAACAATTGTGGAGCGCGTGGCGCCAGTTTGTCGCTCTCCAGCGCCGCAAGCATCAAGCATCAATACCACTTTCGCGCGTTGAGTTTTTACTCCACGTCGGTGCTACAGCGGCGGTGCTTTGAAGCGTGGGTGCATTTCAAAAGCATGCAGCAAACTCAAGCCGAGAAGCTCCAGCAAGCGCAGTGGCTGCGCAATTTTGCGATGACAAGACGCGCATTTGATGCGTGGGGTTCGTATCTGGCATTGCGACACGACCGAGCAGATGCCAAGTCGACTCAGCTGGCGCGCATCCGATGTCATCTCTGGAGCCAAAGTATTGCGAAATGGAAGCGACACACTCAGCGAGCTCGTCGATGCAAAGCAGATGTCACGAAAGCTTCGAGCTTTCACCGGCAGCTCCACGCTCGACGAGCAGTTGCAGCTCTCGTGTCGTGGAGGCAAAGGCGGCAACACCTCAAGCTCTTGCTGGACCACGCAAAGAAAGCGAGTGCGTATAGAGTAACGCAGCGGTGTTTTAAAGCGTGGCAGGATCACCACACGTGGAAGCGCAAGTACAAGAAGTTCCTCAAGTTTTTCAAAGCGAACCAGCAGGAAGACTATTTCTCTCGCTGGAGAGCGTTCTGCCGCCAGACACAGCGGAAGCGTGACATGGAGATCAGGGCCAAGGCGTTCAAGCACTCGCGTCGCGTGCAGCGATGCTTCCAGCGCTGGGTCGCATTCTCCCGCTTGACACGCCTTGACGCAAAGCAAAACTGCACTACTACGAAACGACAACAGCTCGCATCTTCGCGCGCTGGAAGCGAAAAGTCCGCGTGCTCAAGCAGATGCGCAAGATGTTTCGCTTTCAGGACGCTTTTTGCCTCGAAAGCCACTTCGGAGCCTGGAAGCGCTTCGCGACACTGAAGAAACACCAGATGGCGCGATTCCAGTGGGCAACTGAGTTCATGAACCACTCGCGTTTCGCAAAGTGCTGGGATCTGTGGACGCGATTCGTAGCTGCGAGGCAACGAGAGAAAGACACGATCCAGCGTGCGATCGGCTTCCGCCAGCGGTTCTTTAACATGAAGTGCTTCACTCACTGGCGACTGAGCACGCAGCGGAGCAAGCGCAAGCGCATCGTCACAGCTCTAGCAGTCGAGAATGCAAAGACAAGGCTTTTGCGATGGGCGTTCAGCAAACTACTCGTTGTGCACTCGGGAAAGAAGGATCTGAAGCGGCTTCAGAGGATTGTCCAGGCGCAGAGTCGAGAAAAGCGCCTGGTGCGCGCACTGGATCATCTGCAACTGTGTCGAGATCGCAGCAAGCAACGGAAAGCGAACAGTCTCAAGGCAATGACGCACTTCAAGAAGCACCATCAGCGGAAAAACTGGGACGCGATCGTCCAGGAGTGGCTTGTGCAAGTGAACATCAAGAAGCGCAAGCGCGATCGTGCTCGCGAGCGCTCGGATTACAGGATCACGAAAAATCGTTTCGAGGACTGCTGGTTTACGGAGCGCAGATGAAGAAGCTTCGGCTGCGTGTGTCGCGCTTCCGACTGCGCTACTTCCGGTCGATGGCAGACGAGTGCTTCTTCCAATGGAAGCGCTTTGCACGGATCCGATCACGGCTCCGGGAGTTTGTGCGCCTGACCAGGAGGACGCGGAGACAACGCGTCTTGCAGCACTGGCATATCACCGCATCCAATCTTTCGCGAAGGCGGGTCTTGTTGAGCGAGTTCGCAAGTAGAAACAAACAGCGCGTGCTTGCGAGGTGTTTGGAGCACTGGGAGAGCGTGATCACAGATCGCTGGATCCGCAAACGCCTCATCGAGTGGGGCTACCAGCAGCGAGCGTCCGCAGCAAAGAGAAAAGCGTGGACCGCATGGAGGTAGTTGGTCAACAAGGGTGTGGTCAACTTTGACAAGCATCAACTTGGTCAGCTCGAAGCCCTATATTAGTACTCTCCACTTGAGAAACGGTAGTGTGCTGTGTCAGGCTGTCCATTGAACCTACATTAGCACATCAAAGCACCACACTGATCAACCCTAGTCCTAGTTTAGTTTAGTGGCTGCCCACCATTTGAGTGATGGTCAGTTGTTCCTTTGCTCCTACATTAGTTTTGTAAAGGATATCCTTTACTTTCGCTCCAAAGCAAAGCAATTGCACCGCGAGCGAACGCGCCGCATTTGACCGTGATGACGAGTGATAGTCATGGAGTACGCTGCCGCGGACAAGCGGTGCTGTTGCCCATCCCGCACGCGCGCTCGCTGTGGCTGTTTGCGGGTGCTCTGCTACTGCTGCTGCTGCTTCAAGGGCGTGAGGTGAATGCTGCACTCACGGGGACGAGCGTCACGCCCGCGTCTCTTGTCGCAGGCGCTCAAAGCGACGCGGTGGTCGCGTTCACGACAAGCGCCGAGCCGCCGATTGGATCCCAGGTATCTGTCGAGTTTCCGCCGGGTTTTGTGCTGGATGCGGCCGCAACGCTGACGGTCACGTCGGTTACTCAGCTGCTGTGGGAGCAGGAGCGTCGTTTGCGTTCACGATCACAGAGATGACGAATCCCGCAGCACAGACCACAGATGCATATACGATATCAACTTGCGATTCGAGCGGGGCACTCACAGACACGAACGCAAATGTGGACCCAGTGACAATTTCAGCATCAGCTTTCTCGACGGCGGCGCTGGCGCCAGACTCGCTGGAGGCAGACTCGCTGGAGGCAGGCGTGTCTGGGACGGCGACAGTGGCGTTCACGAGCGCGGTGGCGCTTCCGGTCGGCAGCGTGGTGGTGCTGACGTTCCCGAGCGAGTTCGTGGTGGCGTCGAGCAGCTTGGTGGGCGTGCCGTCGGGGATCGATGCGACGAGCGTGGTGGCGACACCGTCGAGTACGGAGGTGACGGTGGCGGTGGCGGGGAGAGCTGTGGTTGCCGGCGCTGGCGTGAAGTTCCAGGTGGGCGGCGCGACGAACCCCGGCGCGACGCCGACCGGGACGACGACGGGGACGTTCTCGTTGCAGTCGACGGACAGCGCCGGCTGCGTGTACCAGACGAAGGTGTCCATCGCGGGCGTGGCGATTGTATCTACTGAGCTTACGTCTGTTGATTTGACGTTTGGCTCTGAAAACCCTGGAGTCCTTGGTGATCTGACTATGGAAATGACGACGTCCGTCCGTGTGCCAACAAGTGGCTTTGTGATTTTAGAGCTTCCGGTTGAGTTTGCGCCTCCATCTACCGCTGTTGTCTTTGAAGAACAGACCATGCAGATGTCGGTGCCGGGATCGATTTCTAGCCAAAAGATCAAGTTCAAGCTGTCAGCTCCGCTTGCGATTGGGACTCACACGATCAAAATCACAGGGCTGAGAAATCCAGGTCAGTGATCGCACGCTTTCTCACACTTGGCTTTTTCTTAATGCTGATGAGACTCACTTTCAATAATGCCATTACTCTTGCTGTGTGTGTTGTCTGTAATACCCCAGGTGCCTGCACAACCAGCTCACTCAAGATCGCTACTGCTGATAGCAGAGAGTACTTGCTGGAAACTGGTACTTCGCCAGGGATTTCTATAGTTTCTGGAACGATTTCAAACGCTCAGTTCTCGCAGTGCTTCCCCACCCTGGCATCACGTCGAAAGTGCAGATCTCGTTCACAACGTCTGCGCAACTTGACGAAGACAGCTTGATCCAAGTTGAGCTACCTTCCGGTGACTACGACGCGGCAGTACCAAGTTTATCGGTGGTGGTAGACTCGCCACCCGCCGGTGTTACCGCGATCGCGTCCTGGGACACCCAGTTCTCCGCAGTGCTGGTTTTGATCACAAGCACAACGCCGATCCCTCAAGACTCGAGTGTATCGGTTGTCGTCACTGCGCTTCGCACGCCTTCGTCCGTTCGGGATCAAACGACGAGCAGTGCGATCATCCACGCGTGGGACGGAGCGGGGCTTCAGTTGGACGGCCCAAATGCCGTGACCATGGCTGCTGTGACGGCCGTGCAAAGCCTGGCGAGTGTGTGGAAAACAGCGAATCCTCGTCCGGGGATCACATCAAACGTTGTACTTACGTTTGACCCAAACGGAGCGATCCCAGTCGGCGGACAAATCGTGGTGTCTCTACCAACTTCCGATTTCTCCGCTACAGGAGGGCCGCTGGCTGTAGCATTATCGGCAGCAGGGAGTACTGTTGTTATTGCCTCGTCTTCGTGGGATGCTGCATCAACGTCAATCATTCTGTCGCTTGGAGGGACAACCGGGGTCGCATCGTACACATCTGGGCTCTCCATGACGATCTACGCGCTGAATACACCCATGTCAGTGCGTGCTGGCGCACGAGCAGGGGTATTCTTGACAACAAAAGACCAGAGTGGTGGCGTCATTGATGGACCAAGCGGCATGCAAATGGATGGCATCGTCCCGGGGCTCATTCTCGGCACGCGCACATGGGTATCCTCCAAGCCGTACGCAGGCGTGGTAAGCGGTCAAACGCTGATATTCTTCAACAGTGGGCAACTTGTCGGTGGTAGCAGTATTGAAATCGAGATGCCTGACACAAAATGGTTCACGTCAGCGTCAGGTACAGCGGTTGTATCGACGCCAGCTCTCGGAGCGATGTCCGCTGCGATATCATGGGATGCAGGGGCACGGACGATCTCTATTACGCTAGACACAACCGCCACGACGATACCTGGATCCACCGTCATCACGATCCAGATCCCAAATGTGTCGAACCCGCCGAAAGAGACGGGAGTCTGCAATGCGTTCCTGACAACAAAAGCCCCCGATGGATTTGCGATCGACGACCCGGCGACGATCTCTGTCATGGACATCTCGCGGGGAAGCGTCAGCGGCGCGCAAACCTGGACTTCGACTACGACGAACAGCGCGAGCATGAAGAGTGATCAAGTGCTGCGCGTGACACTGAGCGGCGCACTGCCGAGCGGCAGCTTCCTCACTATCGATTTACCTGGTGGAGGATGGCGATTTGCTTCCGATCCGCCAGTTGCTTCGTTCTCGCTCCCAGCGTTTGGACTGAGTGTCAACTCGATTGTGTGGACGTCTGTATCAAGCGAGTTGCGAATCGAAACGCTGGGCGATCTCAGTGAAGGAGCAGCGATCGAGCTTCTAGTCAAGGATATGATCAACCCTTTCTCGGAACAAGTCAGTTCTGCGTTGACGCTCACAACAACGCTCGCGGACTCGGGCATCGTCGACGAGTCGAGTAGTATCATGGTGAACGCTATCGTGAGCTCTCTGTTACCACAAGCTGGGGAATGGGTATCAAGTGTTGCGACGCCAGGTGTCGAGTCCGCGCAGACAATCACGCTAGCCACAGGCGGGAGGCTCGATGAAGCAGTTTAGTTTCATTGGCGAGGGCTTGTTGGTGAACGACCGCGTGTACTTCATTGAAGCGGGCACCGATACCAGCTGCGCGGCGAGCAGCACGAACCCAGACCTCCGCGCGCAGCACATGATCGCGGACCAGCTGCAGGCAGTGCTGTTCATGTCCGACGCTCTAGACACCGCCGTGAACTTTACCGATACTGCAGCGGGGAAGGAAATGCTGCCGTGCTACCAATTTGGCAGTGAGCCGTACCAGTTGTACCCGACCATCCTGATCGAAGTCAAGATGGTGGCGAGGTTCACCGGCGACCTAGGGTCCCCGCTGCTCGCTGTCGCTAGCGTCCCCGAGCCGCTGACTTTCGTGGGGCACGGTCTACTACCAGCGGACCAAGTTCGGTGGCTTCTGCGCGGCGAAGAAGACTGCGAGAGCAACCTCGCGTCTCTGGTCGCTGCGGATACGTTTGACCCGATTGACCCGATTGTACTGGACGCGAACCTGTCCGGGGTCTTCAACTTCACGGACTTTCAACTCGACTACAGCCCACAGTTGTGGTACAAGTTCGGCGACGAAGTCTTCAAACTCTACACGAACTTGCAGATCAAGATCGGCACAGTGCGGTCCAAAGCCACGCTCGTGGGCGATCGAGATGTCGCCGTCGTCGAGGCGCGCAAGCTGTTTTCGCTCCACGGCATGAACCTCGCCGAGAGCGACCGTGTCGGGTGGACGACCAACCTTACATCGAACTGTGCCGACCTGAGTCTGTTGGTCATGGACCCGACGAGTCTGGACAACGACTACCTCTCGTTTACAACGCTCACGAACGAGTTCAGGGTCGCACTCGCGCCGATCAACTCGGGGAAGCGCGTGTACATGTGCTACGGCTTTGGCACCGAGCCGCTGAAGCTGTACGCCGCTCTGTACTTGGACGTGAAGAGTATCCTGAACATGCGGTCGTTGCTCGGGAGCAGCGACGCTGCAGTCGCAGGAGCGCTGAAGACGTTTTTGTTTGATGGCGACGGTGTCACGATGGGTGACTTCGCCAAGTTTGTGCCGGCGACGAACCTCAACTGCGACGCCCCGGGGGTCACGCTCACGAACATCATGAAGGAGTTTGACGACTATGCGGAGATGGCGATGTACCTCTACGAGAACATTGCCGGTGTCACCGTCGGCAGCTTCCGGTTTGGAGCGGACGCCGACAGCGCGGGACTGGATCGCGTGCTCTGCTATCGCTTTGGCAGCGAGCCGTTTTTCTTCTACGAGTATTTCAACATTGACGTGAAAACGATCTGGGGGTTGCACCAGTTTGACAAGACGATCGGCGGTCAGGACGACGTCGCCGTCGTGAATGAGCGCAAGCTCGTGACGATCGACAGCGTTGGGGTTAGCGAGAAAGACCAGGCCAAATTCGTGGACCAGAGTGCGAGCAGCGACCAGGACTGCGCGGACTTCCCACCGCAGGGACTGTTTAGCCAGCAGATCACGGTGTTCAAGAACATCGCGATGTGGTACCCTTTCGAATTGAGCTCGAATGGCACCAAATGGAAGCTCTGCTACAAGTTCGACGACGAGCCGTACCGCCTGTGTCCGAGCATCGGAGTGAACGTGAAGCAGGTCGTGGACTTGGCGATTTCAGTGCTTTGAACAATAGCAACACTCTCGGCCATGTCGCGACGATCAATCACGTCAAGACGTGGCAGCCCATCGGCTCCGGTATCAACGCGGGCGACACGGCGAAGTTTGTCTCGCAGAGCGTGCAGTCGAGCGCGGACTGCGGTGAGACGAACACGAATGTCGCTGGCGGGTCCACTGCCATGATGATCAAGAGCGCGAACGTGAACCTAGTTTTCTTCGGCGCGTTCACCGAGTTCCCGTCGTCGCCGAGCGATGTCTACCATTTGTGCTACAAGTTCCAAGACGAGCCGTTTTCCTACATCCGCGGCTTTGAGCTGCAAACCTTTGGCGTGTTGAGCATCGACCGGAATACGATTCTCGCGGAGGCGTCGGCGCCGATCCAGCTCTCGGGGTTCCGGCTCTCGAATACCGACCAACTCGGGTGGACCACCAGTGTTGTGGACTGCAGCAACGCGTTCGCGATCACGGATGTCTACGACCAGAAGACGACCGTCTGGTTCGCCAAGGCGTACGACAAGCTCTACCTGTGCTACAGCTTTGACCGCCAGCCATTCGCACTTTTCCCAACCATCTCGGTCTCGGTAGCGCAGGCGGAGATCTGGGTGCCAACTGCGACGTCCGTGGTCGCAGACCAGCAGGTCGAGATGACGGTCGCCGGGACGTTCGGGCTCACTGCCAGCAGCGACCAGATCGCGTGGGTGCCATCGGACGCGATCTCGTGCTCGGCCGATTTACTGGCAGCGTATGAGAACGTGATGAAGACGTCGGTGGTCTCAACGTTGATGTCTGTGACGCCAGTTGCGCGAGGCGGCTCCGCGACCTTCAGCGTGAAGTTTGCGCCTCCCAGTCCATGCGCGGTGACCAACCAATGTTGGGAGTAACAGTATAGCCAACGGTATGGTGGAGATAAGGTAAACAGTAGGTTGTATCATAGGATATTATTGGGGTGTGAAAGTGTTGGCGCTTGAGAACTTGAAACTCGAAGCTGGGGTTTCTCTTGAACGGCCAGTTCTCACAAAAATGCCTGCTGATGAGTTTACGCGACCGACAATCCGATCACATGAAAAGTTTGTGATCACAGCCACGCCTCTAGAAACGCACAACACAGAAACACACACAACATACGAGCATTTGATATGCGGGAAGGTATTCATGCATGAACAGAAGTCCGTATTATAAACTCCATACAAAAATTACACTATGCATAGATGAATTGAAGTGACGGGATTAGAGGAAATGAGATAAAAATGCTCCTCTTTGTTGTTAACGCATAGAAGAACGGTGTTTCATCGGCGTTCTACACTTCGTGGTGCGATCGTTTGCTTCCCTCCGACAGGAATGTTATGTTGAAATGACGTGCGCGACTCTGTTCCACTCCGGCAGAATCGCGTCGAGTTGAGCGTAACCAGCTTGACCGTGAGGCCCCTGTTGTCGTGGCGCAGTAGCGCTGCTGCTGTTTCGGAGTGCTCAGCCGATGACCGCTATTCTATCAGCTAATGTGCATGACTAGCCCAAACAAGGCGTATTGCTGTAGCAATGCTATAGGACTTGTTTGGGCATGGCCGTGATTTCGTTTTGCTCCTAACATAAATTTGTGATCAAGGCTGGGGCGAGAACCAAACCACTGGTAAAGGTTGCGAAGAACGATATATTTGTGGATTATAAGACTCGAATGATACCAAGTTCGATCTAAACTCATGCGAAGAGCGAGTTGTGTGTTATTTATGTATAAATATACTTTCGAGTACTTCTCAGGACCGAGTACATTGTCAACTAGCTCACAGGCGCTTATGAGGGGTCCGGATCGTAATAAGTCAAGTTGCACACTCGCGTTCTCTATTTCGGACCGCTGCAGGGTTTCAGCCGCTAAGATACCCCAAAGAGTATAAACACGAGCGTTGTAAGAGTAAGAACAAAGGAGTCGCTTTGGCACACAGACAGAGCCGCAGTGGATGCGATCATTCATTCGCACGATGCTATCTTTGTGAGCAAAACAAGATTAGTGGCAGCAGCAAGCCCGTGCATTTGCTATGAAGAGCAGAAGCAAATTTCTTTTTCAACAACCCAGCTGACATAATGAGGACAGGACAACTTTTCTACTGCTCTGATTGGCCAAAACTGGAATGGATGCTTTTGTCTTGATTTTCTATGCAAGTAGGGAGTCTGCATGAGGAGAGGTCCTACTGTGCATGTGAACAATACACGCAGAAAGACAGCTGGTTTCTGCGAATCAAAGAAACCAGACGTTGGCGGCTCATCTCCCCAACAGGCTGTCGTTCAGGAAAGCACCGAAATCAACGCCATTTCAGCCACAATATGCAAATACAAAAACCAATTTGCATACACCCCCTCAACAACTTCCACAAATTTTCACTCAATATGCAAATAACAAGGTAATCTGACTCCCCATCAAAACTGACTCTCCCGATCCTTGAGCGCCTCTTCTCAACACACTCACTCGCATTCCACCCAGCCAGATGGCGGCCCGGATGGCGCGACGACAGACTCCATCGCGCCGTCGTTACGGTGGGCGGCAGAGTCCCTCCATTGCTCCCCAGCTCACCACCCACTCAACAGCTCCATGCTTCTAGTGCTGCAGCTCAAGCCATAGCCATTCTGCGTTCTTCCCCCTCGCTCTCACAGACCCACCCGCAAGAAGATGAAGTTCTCGACCGTGCTCCTGTCGGTCGCCGCCGCCGCGTGCGCGCTCTTCGCGACCGAAGTGTCGGCGCAGGACAAGCCGCTGCCCTGGGACGGCCGCGGCCAGGACCTGACCGTCGCGACGCTCGAGTCCAAGTACATGCTGCACATCTTCAAGCAGCGCCAGAACCCGGCGAACGCGGACCCGGCCAAGTACATCACGATCGACGCCAAGGGCCGCTCGCCGGCGTTCAACGGCGACACGGGCGTGATCAGCATCGGCGTGGACAACGACGCGATCTTCGGCGGCCAGGCCAACTTCCGCCGCTCCGAGCTCGTGCAGAACATCGCCGGGAACACTGCGGGCAAGACGTTCTTCCGCGCGAGCGTCAAGAAGGACGAGGCGTGGCTCAACGCGCACTCGTGGCAGATCATCTTCCCGGAGTCGCACCTGTTCGAAGTGCGCATCGACTCGACCACGACGCCGCCAAAGATCATCTTCTACACCGGCGGCTCGCTCGACGTCAAGTGGGAGGCCGAGTTCAAGCTCGGCACGTGGTACAACTTTGGTATCGCGGTTGGCTCGGGCTCGATCGACCTGTACACGAGTACCGGCAACAGCGCGCTCGCGATGACCAAGTCGGTGCCAAACACGGGCTCGGCGCCATCCAACTACGAATTCCACTACGGTATGCTCACGCTCTCGAACGACGGCAGCGCGCCAAAGATGGTCTCGGGCAAGCAGGACGTGCTTGACTACAACGGTGTCTCGGTGGAGAAGACTGTGTCTGTGAGCGGCGGCTCCGGCTCGGCTGCGGCTCCAGCGGCCACCACTGCGGCGCCAAAGCCTGCTGCCACCACTGCGGCGCCAAAGACCTCTGCTCCTGCGGCCACCAAGCCAGCCACGTCGGCGCCGGCCACCACCACCCCTGCTGCTGCTGCTGATGCGGACACCTCCGCCTCCGCCTCTGCCTCGGGCGACGACGAGTACGCGACCCCAGCGCCTGCTGCTGACTCCGCCACGGGTGACGACGAGTACGCCACGCCAGCGCCTGCTGGTGACTCCGCCACGGGTGACGACGAGTACGCCACGCCAGCGCCAGCCGCCACGACCGCCGCGCCATCGTCGTCGGGCTCGACGCCAACGGTCTCGCCATCTTCCTCCGCTAGCAAGACGCCAAAGCCAAAGAAGACCAAGGCGCCAAAGACCCCAAAGCCGAGCAAGACCAAGAAGAACTCGACCCCAAAGCCAGCCAAGGCTTGCAAGAAGAAGTCGGCATAAGCATTGCGATCGGCTACCTACCGCGAGTATAGCAAGTTTTGTGGGCGTTTTCCAGTGCATGCTTGTGTGTTTTTGATCTGCGCTCGTGTTCGTGTGCAGATAGATCAAGTGCAAATGAAAAGCGTCGCTTTGTGTTCCTTGCACGCCTGTGTTTTTAATAAAGAAAGACCATCTTCGCTGTGTATCGCCCTCGAAGCCTTGGAGCCCTTAAAGCCTTGATGCATAGTTGAAGCCTCCCGCCTGTGCTGCAGCATCTTATCCTTGATTGTGGCCTGGCGCAGTGGGCCGCTGGCGCGCGTGTCTCCTGTGATCACGGACGGACAGACGCGCTGCTGTGGCATTGCGCGCTTCGTGGTAATCACAAGCTCTCGACGCATTGATGCGAACCGTACACCTGGGCTCCAAACGATCGAAAGAATGTTCTGCGATGCCGCTTCGATTTGCATTTTGACGAGCAGCTCAAGCAAAATGCTGGAAGACACCAGCGGTTGTGTGCTGGATCCGCTGAATAACTTGTGTTGGCTCAACCTTCAAGGCTATCGCTCTCCTAGTGTACTGTTGTGACAGCTGCACAACCTCAAAGACACAGTCGATTCAAGCGAATCTCGCGGATTTTCGACGATGACGTCCTACTAAAGAGCTGGAACTGAGTTTTCCCACCTCTGAGTTTTCAGAGTTCGCCAGCACTACCTCACTTTCGTCACTAGCCTCCAAAGCCAGCGCTATTGCAGTTCACTGATCCGTTGATGAGCTGCTGTAGAGTAGAGTAGAGTAGCCTCCGTGGGTGGATGGATGTGAACAGTGGCTTGCATTATTCTTGCTGGTGCGCTAATCGCTCTCCCCCCAAAGAGAACTGGCTGTCCAAGGATCATGCTGGATTACGCCTGGAGCAGCAAGCAGCCGTTAAGTTACGCCCGAGCGCAGTTCACAAGACGCGGGAGTCGCCGCGCCATAATCCTCACTTGCCTGTGCCATCTGGGCTGTTGGTGTTGCTGCTGTGTCTCTACAACAGGCGCAGAAAGAGTTCAGTGCAAAGCCCACGACCAGATCCGCACAACTGTTGTGTGTACAAGCGTGAATGGCCTCGCCTACAAGGTTACAGGATAGACGCAGTGTCTAAACGACTGAGTATTGTAGAAAAGATGAAGCGTATCCAGACACGACAGCAACTTCGCGTGCGTTCGCGGACTCTGTTCAGGAAACTATTGATCGCTTGGTCCATTTTCGTAGATCAGAAGATATGCCTCCTCTTTGCTTTGCTCAGGGACGTCATTCCTACCTGCTTTCTTTAGCTCCAACTTCTCTGTTGCTCTCAATGTTTACAGATATTCCTTAACTTCCCAAATACCTACACAAACCTATATTCTCGCCTTTTGAACTTGAGAAAACAAAAGTTGGTCCACCAGACTGAGCTCTACAATAGTAAGCAATCGCTACAGGCAAACCGCAGTAAAAGAAAATCCAAACCTTTTCTTCTTGGATAACAAGAACCTCAACGTCCCAGCAGCAGTGTCGTTTTTACTCACTTTACGGTACAAAACTCATTACTTAATTACTGACACTGCGTATAGCATTGTCAACCCTTCAAGCGTCGAAACACGGCGGACGTCAAGCAGAGTGTGCGATTTCAGTTGGTGCAAATCCTGATAATCGACTCCCATCCTCCGATCCTTTGGCTCTGCGAAAGATTGAAGCGACGCGCATGGCGCCAGTTATGTTAATCCCCCATCTTCGGAGACTCAACACGTTCTCTTCCTGTCGTCCGCTCGCTCGCGATGGCTCGCGCGATGGCGGAGACTTTCCAGGAGAGACAAACTCGCTTGCTTGGGGCTTGTCTGAGGTTGTCTTAGGCTCTCAGTTTGACTGGCTGCTCGCGCGTGGTGTCCCAAGATCCCAAAGCGCCTCCTCTGCTTTGCCTGACTGCGCTGCTCAACTCAACTCAGTTCAGCTCACTCATTCTTCGATTTCCAGTCGACAGCTCAAGTGCCGTCTTCCAGTCTCCACCAACCAGCCACTCAACCCATCAAGCAACCTACCTACCATGAAGCTCTCGTCGGTTGTTGTCTCCGTCGCCGTGCTCGCGTGCTCGATGTTCAGCAGCCAGGTCGCTGCGCAGGACAAGCCTCTGCCATGGGATGGCCGGGGACAGGACCTGACCGTCGCCACGCTCGACACCAAGTACATGCTGCACATCCTCAAGCAGCGCAAGGGCGGCATGAACGGCAACCCGGCGGACTACGTCACGGTGGACCAGAAGGGCCGCTCGCCGGCGTACAACAAGGACACGGGCGTGATCAACATCGGCGTGGACGAGAACGCGATCTTCAACACGCAGAACAACTTCCGCCGCTCCGAGCTCGTGCAGAACATCGCCGGCAACGCGGACGGCAAGACGTTCTTCCGCACGAGCGTCAAGAAGGACGAGCCGTTCCTCAACAAGTACCAGTGGCAGATCATCTTCCCGGAGGACCACATCTTCGAGATCCGCATCGACGCCGAGCAGAGCCCCGCGAAGATCATCTACCTCAACAACGGCACGTACGACGCCAAGTGGGAGACCGAGTTCAAGACCAGCACGTGGTACAACTTTGGCATCGCGGTGAGCAAGGCCGCGAGCGGCTCGACGCTCGAGTTCTACGAGAGCGAGGGCAACAAGCCGCTCAAGCTGGCCAAGACCCACACGGTCGTGAGCAAGTTCCCAACGACCTACGAGTTCCACTACGGCATGCTCACGCTCTCGAACGACGGCACGGACCCGGTGATGGTCAAGGGCGAGCAGGACATCCTGAGCTACAACGGTGTGTCGGTCGAGGCGGGCGTCCCAGCGGACATCGGCTCCGGCAGCGCGACTGCTCCTTCCACGCCGACCAAGAAGCCAGCGAAGACGACCAAGCCAGCGACGACCCCAGCGGCGGCGGCGACCCCAGCGCCAGCGACCGTGAAGCCAATCTGCAACAAGAAGAATTAGAGATCTTCTCTCCTGTGGGTGCTGGCTCTGTAGCGATGGCGTGTTCTACATGTGGCGTTCTCTACTGAGTAGCATCCGCTGATATGGAGATTTGACTCTCAGCCACTTCTACCATTGTAAATACACTCGCTTTCTGTGTTCTGATACGTCTTTGCCCAGAAATGCATCCACACCTTGGATGTTCTGCCATGCACAGTTGCCAGATTTGTAGGCTTTGTTTGCTATGACCCAAGTCAACGCGACCTTCGTTCTTCGACTCCCATCCATTATTGAGCTTCTCTCTTTGAACTGATTTCCTAAAGTCCAGATGGGCTCGTCATTCCATCTCTCTCACGACTGCAAGTGTTGGTCCCTCCCTTCGGACATCAAAAGCGGTGGAAAGCCAACCAGTATAGCACCAGTCTACCTCCAAGCGACACGACGAGATCGCACAGAGCAGCAAAGTGATTCAGTAATGCAGTCCTTGCACCTCCTACAGGACTACAAGTAGAGGGAATGGGTGGGCTATACTTTAAGTCAACTGCACTGTTCAGGTTGTAGCGAGGGCGACGTTTCGCAACCGGACGAGCTGTTCGCATGAGATCTCTTGGAAGGTAATAGGAGCTGCTTTTGTTCGACACATGCATCGCAGAAGTCGATCAAGAGTGCTGCCGGACTGTCAAATAAGTATGCGAATCACAAGGATTAATCGGCGGGCCTCGGTGTGCGGGTCTGAGCGCTAGCCCTCCTACCCCCGAAACGATCCATAGAACTTGCAACAGGCCACGCCATTTAATTGGGGGCAGCGGAAAAGTACCAGGACTGTCTGTAGCAATATAAAGAAACGAGGATTCACTCTTTTACTGGTTCTCAGCGTATTAGCCTCCATTTTGTCCAGTTGGCCTGGTCAGTCAGCCATGGAGAAATCATCGTTGTAGCTTTACCTTGAAGGCGAACATGGCTGTCGGTTGAGCTACAATATCGTTATAGGTGGTCCTACAAATATTTACAGGTAAAGCTACATGTTTTGTAGGTTTGACTTCAAGGATGAGCGTCTGTAGGTTGCAAAAACCGAGACCACCAGAAATTGATTTTCGGCGATGTAAGTGGCTGAAATTGTGCATTTCCGAGCAATTTAAGCAAATCACATCACACAAGTTTCGTACATAACGCAAACGGTACAGTGACTGCTTTGCGTTTCTCTTGCCAACTCGGCTTCCTTTAAAACTCTATTTTTGAAAACAATCAATTATGTATAATTATACAACTTCAAGGTAGAAATGGGTTGACAAGTCAAATATTGATCATCAATTAATGCGGGTTATAGAATATGAAAGGCTCTCGATCCGATTCCGCAATGAGCCCGACGAGGCAGAGCGGGTGTGTTCCTATTTTCTTGTAATGTTTGCTAGTATAAAATACAATATGGGATTCGTGCCGTCCGTCGTAGCGTTTGATGAAAGGGGGGCGATGAGGGATGATGGCAAAGCAACGGTGAGGCGCGCAAAACCACCCGCACATTCCGCAGTCACTCGGCAAGAAGCGCACAGGCAGCAGACAGATCGAAGCAACAGACCAAGATGAACCCTTTGATGGACATTGTGATCGGCACGGGCCTCGGCCTCATCGCGGGCGGCGTGTGGAACCAGTTCAAGAACAAGGAGCTGAAGCGCACGACCGACTTCTACAAGTTCTACGAGGCGCAGCAGGCCAAGAAGGTCACCGTCGCGGACGATGACGAATAAACCAACGGCAGCAGCTCAAGCAAACAGCAGCGGCGACCGCGCGCCTGACGTATTAAGGAGAAGAAGAAGACGATGATGACGATGACGACGATGACGACTGAATGAAGAACGAGGCGTGCTGCGGAGAGCAACGCGAAATGAGCTGTTGGCGCGCTCAGGAGCTCATTCTCGCGCTTGTTTTTACCGCGACGCGCGCGCATGGAGGGAGAAATGACGTGCACGAGTTCGTTTTTGTGGCTGTATGGAGGTCTAAATCTGTACAGGAAGGAAATGAATGCGGTTTTTACTCCTCCTCGAGTGCTCGATTGCATGCGCTTCTGCTGCTGCTTTCGGCTCGCCTCGCAGACTCCATCCACTCTCGATTTGTCGTTTGATTCCCCGTTGCCGGCGTTGGTTCATGCTTTTCTTCTCGTCTCTTTGGACGGAACGCGCAGGGATCTTCATGTTATTGTAACAGAAATGCACAGATAACCAAAGAAAAAACACAATAAAAATTCAAGTCTCCAGCATTCGCAATGACTTCGCCATTTAGTTCACGTAGCTGTTCATCACCGTCATCGATCCCCTTCACTTTAACTTCGTGCCGTGTAGCTCTTCGTTCACGTCGACTTGCAAACTTCAACCGCGCTTCAGTTCCGAACTTCAGTTTTCCGCCACCTCTTGCTTCACTTGTTGTGCTTGCCTTCCTGCACGAGTTCGGAGAACACGCCGTTGCCTTCGCCTTCGCCATTCGCCAGTAGCTCACGTGGGCTGCCAAACTCCACCACTTGGCCTTCCTGCAAAACCATGATGCGGTCCGACGCCATCACCGTCGCCAACCGGTGCGCGATCGTCAGCAGCGTCACGCTCTTGAGCTCGCGCGCGATCATCGCCGACAATTTGCGCTCGGTTGCGTGATCCATCGCTGCGGTCGCTTCGTCCATCACCACGATCGCCGAGCGCTTGAGCAGC
>JAADVK010000203.1:0-37982 GCA_023334975.1 Globisporangium sylvaticum
CCTTGTTGAGGAGGATGTTTGCTGTGAAAAGTGGTGTTGATCAACCAACCGCTCCTTGTTTTTTGTTCTTTCTTCCACATTGCAGTGTGTTTCGTGACAGCAGCTTGACGAACTTTCCCACGTTCCTTCTTAACCTGGAGACGCCTTTATCGAGCCTGTGAGTAGTTCTTACACACATCATGCTGAGTGCAGTTATGTTAAACTTGATGAGCGAGGGACTCACGGATCCACTCTCTTGTGTTGTTTGTGTTTGGATGCGAGCAGCACGCTGGAAGGCAACACGATCGTCCGACCGATTTTCTTGACGACTGCTGAATTGGACCAGCTGAAGGCCATCCCCAAGTTTGTGAACGAAAACAACAAGTTTGTGAGCGATTCCGGGGCTGCTGTCTCTACAGCGAGCGCAGTTTGCAGTGACCCACAGGAGTACAAGGGCATGCCCGTTTGCGTCTTCGGTGAGAACAGTTGCGTAGCTTCATGATTTGTTTTTATTGCGCTGTTTGTTTTTGACCAGTTTTACTGACCCTTTTGTGTGCGTTTTGTATGTGAATCTTTGAGTAGATCTCGCGTACAGAAGTGGAAAGAAGGATCTCACGGATGGCTCCACCAGTGGCAGCACGTCCGCTTCCGGAACCGCCCCTTCATCCAACAAGCTCGTGACCTCGGTCATTGTTATCTTGTCGGTGTGTGGTGTCGCGATCGTGGTGATCGGATCCTTGATTATCCGCAAGAGACGACGAACGACGTCGTACAGTGGCGACACGCGATCCAGCTTCTACGAGAACTCGGACGTGCTGCTGTCGCCAAGCAAGCTTGAACCGAAATTGGAGGAGGTTCCAGTCGCGAACCCGACCCCAGGTGGAGTTGCTGATTTGGACCTTGGTCGAGAAGTCATCCACTTGGGCAAGAAGCTCGGAATCCACGGATTGCGCAAGGGCGAGTACAGAGATGAACCTGTGGTGGCGCTGCGCGTGAGTCTCCGTTCGCTGCACATTTCGATGCGTGAGGTGAACAAGATCATCGCGAGCTACATCCCGTTCCGTCATCGCAACATCGTGGAGCTGATCGGCACGAGCATGACCGCGCTCGAAGACCTTCTGATCGTCGTTGAGTACATGGGGAAAGGAAGCCTCCGGTCGGTGCTGCGAAACCCAAAGATCGACTTGACGTGGCAAGACAGACTTCGCATGAGCGCAGACGTGTGCACCGCGATCGACTTTATCCACTCGACTCGTCCGAACCTGGTGTCGAAGAACCTGACTTCGAAGAGCATCCTGTGCAACAACGAACTGGTGTGCAAGCTCGACATCTTTGACTACGGCAGAAAAGTGCGGGATCACGTCGTGCCGGTGCTGAACTTTGGTCAGTGCGATATCGCCACGCGCGCTCCAGAGGTGCTCGCGGGTGGACCAGTGACGCGAGCGGCAGAGGTGTACGCTTTGGGCGTGATCTTCTGCGAGATCTCGCTGCGCAAGATGCCGTTTGAAGACATCGTCACCGAGATGGGACCGACATTAGGCGATCTGCATATCGCACGAGAGGTTGGCGCGCAGCGGCTGCAGCTGAAGCCGTCGGAGGAGGCGCCATCCGAGTACCAGGATCTAGCGACTCGCTGCCTCTCGTTTGATCCAACGAGACGGCCGACCGTGTCCGAGATCCTCAAGGTGCTGAGAGCGCATTAGAAACAAGACGAAGCCTTGTTCACATCCCCTCGTCATCATAGGAAAGAAGACGACTGACTCGTGTCGCTAGGTCTGACTATTTTTTTCTCTCTCTATTAGCTGTGCCGCGTATGTGGGAAATCCCACCCACCACCAACCAATCAACAAGAACAACATCAATCCAAGATTTTATTACAACGGATGCATGCGTCTTTGATTGAAAGAACTTGGCACAAATGAGCGAAATGTATGGACATGTTGGTGGTTGGTAGGTTCTGCAAGACGAACGAACTCAGTGATCACTCATCACTTGGAGAGAGTTCCTTCTTGACGTCGGATACAATGAGAGTCTCATCCGAAGACCACTCCGTGGCGAAGGTGAGCTCGCTCTTGATGCCGTCTTGTGTTCCTGCTGCTGGCGGCCATGGGATCATGTGAAGACGCTCCGCCAGCTGTCTGTACGGCGCCGACCGCTGCTCGTGCGTGAGCGCCGATCGGCCGCTGGAACTGGGCAGCACCCACACTTCGCTCTTGGAGACGCAGTCGTGCGGCCAATCCTGCGGTAGACGCGTCTGCTTTCCATAGTTCTCGACCTGTTGGGATAGACAAAGTGGAGGAGCATTCATCGCGACTTTCGCTAGAAATTGGTTCTGACAAGAAACATGGAAACAAGTGAAATTGGTGGGTACTGTACCTTTGACAATGGCGGTGAGAACAGAAAGCTGAATTGGCGCTTGCCGGAGAACGCGATGAGCAGCGGACCGTGGTTGTGTGGACACGGAGATCCAGGCGTGGAGTCGTCGCGCTTCATGCTATTGTTGCTGTTGCGGTGCTCGTTCTCACAGACGCGCTTCGCATGCGCTCGCAGGCGTCGGAAGAAATCGTGTTTCCATTGCACCACTGGAGATTTGAGGTGCGTTGATTAGTATGCGATAGATAGCATGAACACCGTCTGTAGCTCTTTGAAAGCATCATTAACAGAGCGTCGGGTACTTACTCGTCGCCTTGCCGTACTTTGCCGCATCGTTTCCTGGCTGGAAGCACAGCAGCAGCAACAACAACGGCATCGAATGAGCCCTAGCATGATATCAAAGCGATTGATTGCATATCAGAGACCGTACATGTACCTACCTCCAAGCCGATGGAAGTGAAGCCGACGCCGAAGAGGTACGGCATCGCGTTCTGCATGGAGACCGGCGTGTCTGCGGGCAAGATGCCGTTCCAGGAAAGCGGCGGGAGGCTGCCGACGATCAGGCTCCACATGCGGTTCGTCGGGTTGCTGTACGAGAACCCACCTGATGACGATAACAATGGTGAGAAGAGCAACCGTGTGTGAGAGTCAATGTGGGTCTGACCGTAGCGCTTAGTCAGCAGCAACATACTCTTCCACGCGTGGTCGGACGGGTTGTGCCCGACGATGAGCAGGCGCAGCAAACCCTCCTTGTGGTGGGTACACTTCACGCCATTGGCAAAGCAGTCGCTGCAGATGCCATGCCAGCGCTCCTGCCACTTGCTGCTCTGAGAAGCGACGACTGCCACGGTCGTGGCCTGCTTGTGCTTCTTGCTTGCACCTGGCGGCTGATCAGAACAGAGCCCAACAGACAACCACCATGAAAATCAGCCCACAATCACATCCGACAAGGAGACAGACTGCATTGATCACTGTTTACCACCGAAGCTTCGCGCTTGAGCGGTTCTTGGTCCAATGAGACTGCAGCTCCTGGTGCTGCTGCTGCTGCTGCTGGAGGCTCTGGCTGCTGCTGCGAGCCGTCGCGCGCACGCTTGGAGTCGAAGCGGAAGCGCGCGAACACGTTCGCGTCGCCCATGTGTGCGTCTTTGTGTGGAGCTTTTCGCTTGTGCTTGCTTGGTTTGCACTTTTTGAGTGGGGTGTTCGTGATGTTCAAGTGAGAGTGATGGTCACCAAGTGAGTTGAGACTTTCGTGCGAGATCGATTGACTTGCAGGCTCACACATGCAGCCACCACCAAACCGCGCCATGGCCATTGTTTGCCAATATCTGCACTGATACCAATCCTCTCGTTCATGCAGCCATGCGATACAAAGTGGCGATTCGGGCACATAGTGCGAATCTCAGCAACGTCCACTTCATTTTGGGTAGTTTGAGTGTGTATTGTTGCAGAGTGAATCGAAGATGCGAGTTCTTCCTAAAGCTCCTACGACGCACAGCGTACGTAGATTGCGCATACCGGAACAATATCAGCATTCGGCAGGAAGGCAACGGACACTCACAAATGCAATGTGATCAAGCTCGTTGCCACAGATCCCGCGATCGACAATGCATAGTATTCTTTGCCATCTCAGCGATTGGCGTGATTGTTTCCCTCCTGAGGTTAGATCCGATTGTTATCTGGATTGCAGCGAGATTTGGGGTGAGTGGATAAGGTGCCGATCCCTGGGGTGTGCCTCGAGAGCTGCAAGATTCTTCCGCCGAGTGCTGTCTCATTGAGAATCGAATTGAGCCGCCGACGCGACGTTGATTTTCATTCTCAGAGCGAAACCAGATGCTGTTCCACAGAAGTGTGCCTGAAAAGAGAGAGAGAGAGAGAAGAGATCTGTCTTTTGAATTCCGGAAAAGGTCGTCCTTTCACAACGACCTCTTGTGGTTCATTTTTATCCAATCATCAGCCGACAATTAGTTAGAGTACCCTTCACGTATCCGTAACTACACAAAATTCAGACCAAACTTGGGTTTGGTCGTGCTCCTGTCAAAGGCGGCAAGAGAACATCAGACTCAGCCCGCTCATTCGATTCATTAGCAGTTTGCCTATCGGAATACAAGCACTTGTGTTGCTCTCGCATGCTTTCATGGATGACGGGCGGGTTGGCTCAGCAAATTGGAATCGTTTTTCGCTCTCATGTATCAAAATACCCCTCACATGACAGCATCCTCAGCTTCTTCACCAATCCAAAGTTTTTACATCAGGCTGAAAACAATTGGCAACACAAAAAGTACACAGAATGATAGAAGAACAAAAGCTGCACATGCAAATGCTTGTCGTGCAATGCTCGTTGTGCGAGAGACCGATCAAATTATAAACATACGAATGCATAAGGAATGTCTCGCTTGGGTCTGCATCTCTTAGGAGCCGAACCTGAAGTTTTGGACAGCGGGGACAAGAGCTGGGTTCTTCTTCCACTTGGAGACTCTCTTCGATGCCGCCTTGAATTCTTCCAGGAATTCCGGAAACGCGTCGTCGCCGAAGTAGATCACAGTGCGATCGTAGTTCCTGGTCAGTCCATGCGGGGTCCAGTTCATATACCCTGCATTACAAAACGGCGTTAGCACAGAGAGGGCGGAAACACAAGAAGACAATATTGCAGAATCAAGTACCGTCAATGCGAGTGCTTTTGTCGATAAGACAGAACTACATGAGAAAGAAACAACTTAGTGGGATAGCCAAGAAAACATACTCGTAGGAAACATCCTTTCGGTGCATCAGTGACGAGCCCGTTGGCCCTACTCGAACAGATATCATCTATGTCGCGAAGTACAACAATGAGTCGACAGTCTTGACGAAGGTATCCGCATGGAAAGGACTCATCACTTACCGCATCAGCCGGAGCACCGCAGAGTGAATACGATTTCTCCGCCTCATCTGCATCTGTGAGAACTTGGATGTCCACGTACGGGTGAAGCGACACAACAGCGTTGAAGATCTAGCAACATGAAAAACGATCACAAGTTGTTGCACTCAGTTCATGTTTGGACATGCACATGGCTGCTTCAATTACACATACCTCTTCGCTGGAGAACACGCACATCCCGATGTACAGGCGCTTCCAGGCTGACTTCAGGGTGTTGACGATTATCGCTCTTGCTGCCTTCTTCACTTCGGCGGCGGTGTTCGGCCAGAAAAACTGACTCTTCGTTTTCTTCGTGCGCTTCACCGCCAACAAGCAACAAAGGACTCGACGAACTGTCCGCTCCGACACTGTTTTGTTGAACGGGAGAAGCTCCTCCTGCATATTCTCCCAGTGGTTGGTCATCGTCTGAGAGAGGTCGGTACTCTGTGATAGCAACATGGCTTCGTGCGCTTTCGACAGTTTGGTCGGACATCCTTTACCACGCTTAGGCTCGGCGGGAGACAACGCACTCAGCTCTGTAAAACGCGTGTATAACGTGTTTCTCGACACGCCCCATGTTTTGGCGACGTCTCGCATTGGCTCGCCGGTAGCACGGGGCGCTGCGGCCGCCTGGACCTCCTCAGTCGTCAGCACTCTGTACACACGAGCCATGCTCGAGCGGCGTTGTTGTCGAAAGGGGGCGTCTGAGAATGGGGGAGAAAAAACCATCCGAGAGAATATCGCAATCACTCTCGTGTATACATTTCGCAGTTTTTACCCGAAATGAAAGTTTAGACAAAACATGACCACAACCCCGTAAGATGTGAATGACCCTTATGAAAAACATTCCCCACGATTGCAAAATGCACGCTATCGAGTCCTAAGTCGCGGACATGACAATCCCAGCCTCTCCGCTTCAACAATCAGATGCAGTTTTTGCACGAAATGCACGAGAGCAAACAAAACTTGACAAGTTTTATGTATTACGGATTAGTTGAAAACGTGAATCAGAAATCGCCCTTTTGCTCTTCTCCCTCTTCTTCCAGCTCGTGTTCCTCTTCTTATTTCTCGTCGTCGCCGTCTCCTTCTTCGTCGCTAGGCACTCGCTTCCCCACACAGTTCGTCGCACCACACTCGCAATCAAACCACAGCCGATTGCTGTAGCTAACCGTGATCTCCTCGCCAGCATTAACTCACTTCTTCACGATTACGGCGGCAGCTACGTCTCGACGGCTCCGTGGCACCACAAACTCGCAGGTCGCGTCGCATGAGTCGTTCATGGATCGCATGATGTTCTCACGCGTCACAGAATCTACATCGATTCTGCGTTCTTGTGTATCCTTCGTCCGCAGCTCCAACACCTACTCGCTTGTTTACTCCTCGTCTGCAGCGAAACCCATGCGAAGTCAATTCGCCCCGATACTCGTCGAGCATTTGACCTGGCAGACTCTCACGCTGCGTGATGACCCTGTATCCGCGCGCTCCAAAGGGCAGCAGTCCAAGTCCGCGTACCATATGCAGTCGATTCCGGCACGCTAGCCCAAATACACTACAGCTCGGCATCGTGCAAAAGAAGCCGTCTTGGTAGTTGACGCAGGAATCCGGGGTACACAGGTGCTGGCACCCACATTTGTCTCACTCGCCAGTATCGGGAAACTCGATCTTCTCCTCATTCTTATTGCGTTCGGTCAATCGAATGATCCCGCGCGGCCACGGTACATCCGTCTGGAGTAAACGGTCGGCGGGAACCCCAGAGAAATCATGCAAAAGTCGATCGAATTCATTTCGCCGAGTCGTGTCGGCATTGGTGATCTCCATGCGGGCTATCATCTCCGCAACTGCTCCTTCTGTACCGACAGTTCCTGGATACGCGCACGCCGAGCTTCGCTTACCGCCTTCCTCATCCTGGGGAGCGCCAACAGGTCGCGAACTGACCTCGCCAGTCTTGTCCTCGCATGATACACTCGCGTAGAGTCGCGAACAGGTTGACGTTGTCCTTGGTACTTCCTTTTGCGTGATCTGGATTTGAACCACCCGGCTGGTAGCGGTCTAGCTTTCTTCGCGCGTGCGGCCACCTCGGCGCGCGTTGGTACATCAACCGCCACAGCAGCCGCCGCACCAGGCGTTGACACAACACCTCCCGCCTCCACAACCGCCGCTGCCCTTCTGCAGTTTCCACGGACCCAGGACCCGTGCAGTCTCCCTCGGGCGTCTGCGTGGACGTCGACGACTCATCGGATTACTGCTCGCCGCGTGACGGGACCCAGGACGACTCAGATTGCTGCTGCTCTGGCGAAGATCGCTGGAATGACTCAAACTGCATCCTATCCCTTGAAGACGACCACGACCACGACGCTGACCGCGACGACGACATTGACGCCGACACGAGGTCGATCACCACTACCGCTGGCGCCTGTACAGTGGCACCCACTCCTCCTCCTCCTCGCTCGATGATTCTTTGCTTCCACTGGACATCAGTTCACAAATGGTCCTACCGCCTCGTTGGCGGCTTGACGCGTCGCTCACAATCGGCGGTTTCCCAGACTTTTCGAAGAAATACGCTCCACGATCGGGGATTGGACACTACAGGGTTGAGACCTGGCCTGATGTCTATGGCGTGCCTTCTTCTCTTGATATCAGATGCGGGTTTTGCTCCGCAGCTCGCCCAACCGGCTGAAAAATTCGAATCGCAACTGCCTCATATTTAGCAATAATTCTGATCATAATCAGTAGGTTATTTCTTCCTGAAATAGTGGGTCACGAGAAATACTTCTTCGTAACCAGTTTGTTTAAATTTGTGTAGGATGTTTAATTTTGAAACAGTTTGTCTTACTTTTTTTTACCATCTGCACTCGTTTTGATAGTTATCTCTATTAACCGAAGTGACAAAATATTGGACCAGCAGATGTATCGAAAAAATAGGACACTTTTTTCATACTTTACGATGCATTTGCTGATCCAATTTTTTTGTCATCCGATGTATGGAGGGGATTAATCATTTTAATCAGGTGTTATTAGTTCTTCAGAGGATGTTAATTAAAGACAAGAGCTGTTATTAAAAACTTGCTAACATAAGACATTTGGAACAAAACGTGCCTCCTTCCTTTAGGAAAAAAGGAGAAAAAGGCACATGTGGTGCTCAAACCCTCGTGCGCTTGCGGCGCGAGAAGCAGTATCACGACGAGAGATCACATCTATAGCACACCAGTTTCCAAAGTCAATCGATTGTGAGCGTCACCATCCGAAATAAAATTACTGTGAACACATCAGCTTATTATTTGTATTCAGACTAAAATCGAAAGGCCGTCATTAATACATTACAAAAAGTAAGTGTAAACTCACAAAAAATATTTTTGTGATCGATAATAAAATACATCAAATATTTTGTTATCGGTAATTAAAACTTAGTACGGTTTTGAATACAACAGTTTTAAAGACCACATTTAAGTTTGTAATGGTTAACTGAGATAGTATTAATTTTGAATCCGTAATCCTTATTCTTATGGAATCCGTATTATTATATTGAATACCATCATTGAGCATAGTTTGTGCCATCAAACAGCATACTACAAAACATTGGCCTCAAAAAGCTATTCTTGCGATTGCCCCAAGAGAAATGGCGATGGGGGTGGCTTCGAATCCTGTTCCCGGCGCTCGCCACGTGCGGCCCGTGCGTCCGCAGGTGCTGGCGGCGCAGTGCCTGGACCACATCGCGCTCGAGGGTCGCTCGGGCGTCGCGGTCGCCGTGCTCTTTGCGCACGCGGACCCCTGGAACGACGTGGGCATGCGGCGCCACGTGTGGCAGTTGCTCAAGCGCCAGCACGCGCACGGCGTGCTGCAGTTCTTCTACCGCACCGGCACAGTCGAGAGCAGCAGCAGCAGCAATAACAGCAGCAGTGGAGATACCAGTGGTGCATATGGTGATGGTGGCGTTAACAACCGTGGTGAACAGGATCAGCTCCAGCTCTCCAGCAGCCCCGCGCTCATCGGCAAGAAGCGGAAACGCCCCACCGGCTCCACCACCAATAGCAATAGTAACGACAGCCACTCGCCCAGCAAAATGGTGGCGGTAGCATCGCCTAGCGATAGGACGCGAGCACCACACGATTCTCCTGATACCAGCAGCAGCAATATCAGTATGGAGCAACCGACGGTAGCAACAGCAGACCAAGCAGCAGCGCAGACGCCCATAGAATGCGAATCCGCAATAGAGCAGAGCGGTGCTGCGCCGATGCAGATCGATCCTGGTGAACCAGTACACGCCACCAGCAAGCAGAGTAAAGGAGACCGCAAGCTGACTGCACATCCACAGCCGCACGCGTTTGCAGACACCAATGGAGTTAATACGACAGCTGCCAACGAAGACGAAGGGCAAGGCGATCAGTATCTGTCATCCGACGCGATTGAAGCCATCTCGCTAGACGACGCGCTTCTCGGAGGCTATAGTGCTGCAGGTGCTAGAGGGCGGATCCTGATGGTGGTCGCGTGTGACGAGCTGCGATTCCGCGCGCTCAACATCCCCGTGAGGGCGGTCTTGGCGGAGCTGGTCGACGAGCACTTTGTCATCCTTGAAGCCGTGGGACGCGCGCGAGTCCTCGGGATCACGGTCACGGGGCTCGGCGCGCTCTTTGAAGACGGGTCGGTCAAGCGCCTGCACAATGCGCTCGACACGCTCATCTCGTACAACTTGGTGGTGAAGCGCATGATGATCGTCGCGAAGCCCGCGATGCGCCGTCTGAACATCATCCACCTGCCGCGCTTTGCCGCGGACTTTGCGCCGCACATGTACGACGAGTCGGCTGAGTTTGAGTCCGACGAGGCCTGCAAGAAGATCATTTGCGCGGCGGCTGAGGCGTATTTGCAGAACCTGCCTGGCCAGTCGTGCGTGCTGACGGACATGGGGCGGGATCTGAATCTCCAGAAGCGCCATCTCGAGATCCTGCGGGGCCACATCATGCAGGAGGCCAAGAAAGACGAGCACTACCACCTGGAGCTCTTCCAGGCCGTGCTCCGACCCACGAAGAAGAACGCCATGGAGCCCAAGATCCTCAACTGCATCCGCTACAAACCGTCCAAGGCGCTCACCGCAACAGCAAGGCAGTCGTCCTCTATGACTATGACTGGGAAGCGTGGGATTGTGATGGAAATGGGGCTCTTGCGCCAGATCTACAGCCTGATCGAAGGCAGCGGCGACCGCGGCACGACGATCACCGAGATGCGCAACCAGATCGTGCTCCCTGGAAGTAAACTGCCCTACAAACTCGTGAGCATCTTGGCGGGCACCTACGGACTGAAAGCCGAGACGATCATCCTTGGGAAGAACCGCGCGTTCCGGCTG
Organism: Globisporangium sylvaticum; assembly: GCA_023334975.1. Taxonomy (NCBI): domain Eukaryota; phylum Oomycota; class Peronosporomycetes; order Pythiales; family Pythiaceae; genus Globisporangium; species Globisporangium sylvaticum. The sequence continues at coordinate 10,584 of JAADVK010000203.1, forward strand.
TACGTGAACTCGGTGCCCACGTCGTCGTTCTCCACACAGAGCCGTAGCAACAATGGCCAGCTGCTGTTGCTGATGGAAAATGGTGCAGTCGTGGACGCCGCCGACGACGATCCCACAACCAGCAGCAAGAAGCAGGGAGATGTGTTCTCGATTCGAGCGAATCTGGCGCTCAAGGACGCGCTGGGCGGCCACGAAGTCGATGGCACGCGGTCACGCCGTCGCAACCACATCCTGCATCGACTGGTGCTGGAGAAGATCATCAGCCTGTCGTCCTTGCGCGCCAGTGTGTTTACCATGGAGAAGCTGGTCGCCGAGATGGAAGCCGCTAGTCAATTTGGTGGTGGTGGTGGCGGTAGCAACAACAGTGGGTTCCCATCGTTCTCGTCGCCGTCACCGCATCACCACCATCATCACCACACTTCGGCGTCGTCGTCGTCGGCAGTGGGCATGGTGGACACGCGCTCGATCTCGCGCATCGCCGAGGAGCTCGAGCGCGAAGGTTTGCTGCGGCTCTTGCAGCTGCCGCTGCCCGCGAAGAACGTCTCGACCAAGTTCCGCGCGCTCAAGTGCGTCGTGTTCCTAGGTTTCGAGAACGACGAGAAGTTTATCCAGCAGTTTGTGAAAAACTACTGTCGGGACGAGCGCCTGCGCCGCATCCACCAGAACACGGAGCGCAATCAGGTGATCCGCATGCGCTCGGTCGAGAGTGAGGAGGAGGACGACGTCTTGGGCGACTTGGAAGGTTTGGCGGACGACAATGGCGCCACCACTGGTCTACTACTGCTTAAAGGATCCGAGAAAGGAGGAGCGAATGCCAGTGCCAGCGGTATCATTGGACCTGGTGGTGGCTACAGTGCTAATGCAAACCGCCATCAAGCCAAGCCTACTGGGAAACGAGGCGCGAAGCGACGACTTGCTGGGCAAGGAGAGCGAATCGCTGCTACTGCTGCTGGTATTGCTGATATTGAAGCCAACAACTCTGCCGTAGTGAACTTTGCTGATGCTGCATCCTCGAACGCCCTGACGACGTTAGATGCCGACAAGCCGCCGCACGAGATCAGCTATCGGATCCGTCGGTTTGTGAGCCAAGCCAAGTCCGGCGTGCACACGCACCAGTACCGCAAACTGGGCTTTGCGTACGGCGTCATGTACCGCTGCAAGGTGTTCCACAAGTTCCTGTGGAACTTTCTGCACGCGAGCGAGGACAGCGCCGAGCAGCAGCAGCTCCGAGACGACGTGAACGAGCTCTCGCTTGGCGGCGACGACGACGACCAAGGTCCAGGCGCTAATGCTAATCCTGGCGGTGGGGGCATCGTGTTCTCTAGGGAGACTGTGCTGCACTCGATGCCCGTGCATCTGTACATCCTCGTGTTCTCTGGCGGCGAGGTCCTGACCCCGTCGGAGATGGCGCTCGTTGAAGACGCGGTCGCGCACAAGCGGCTGTTTAGCGACCTCCCGGATGCGCTTCGCGACAAGATCTGGAGTCACGAGTCCCAGCGGACGGCCAAAGTGCTGGGCACGCTCACCGATCTGGACCTGATCAATCCGCACAAGATCGGCATGAAGAGTCTGATCAAGATCCTACGCGCGGGGTACACGGACGGCCGCGACGGCGTGCTGTCGCGCGCGCTCAAGGACAATGCGCTTGGTGGGCTGTTTAAACTGCAGAACCGCGCGCAGATCCAACTGGACGACAAGAGCGGAGACCACCAGTTCCACTTTTACCCGCCTGGAGATCAACAGCAGCAGCAGCTTTCTGGTACTGGTAGTGGTTCTACGAATGGTAGTGGGGAACAACGCAAAGGAGTGAACGAGCTGCATGAGATCCGCCTCGTGGGCACGACCGAGAAGAACTACAGTTTCTCCAACATCTTGCCGCTGCGATTCGCATTTGACAGCGAACGCGACGTTGACAAGTACTGGGAAGCGCTCGAGTGCCTCTGTCTCGAGCAGATGGTCATGGAAGTGTCCAAGCCCAAGCGCAACGAGCCTGCCGTGTGCGAAGTGCCCAAACCAGTGAAAACTCGGGCGAGACGGATGCTGCGGATCTTGGCGTGGATCTCGAAATCGTCGCGGAAACCGCAGTCGAAACCTGTGGGTGATGGTGCTGACGGTACAGAGGAGTATGCAGGTGAAAATGGTCGATCGTCGTCGACTTTGAACAGCAAACGCTTTGAGAAGCGGAATGGGATCGTGTCCAAGTCGTACGTACCGCGTGTCAAGCGGCGTCTGAACAAGGACAGCAAGGCAGCAGCAAGCACAGTACCAGCCAAGAACAGCGAAAAAGACGGCGGCGAATCGAATGCCAAGCCCCATCGAAACGCAAGGCGAACAGCCAGTAGTTCCCAATCAGCACAGCAGCATCATGAAAGCCCAGGCGGCGAAGAAGACGACCGCGGAGAAGGAGATGGCGGGGGTGACAAGAACTCCTCGTCATCGTCCTCTTCGCTGCGCTGGACGGAAGAGAACGAGCGCAATTTGCTCACTTTGTTCATTGAAAACTGCAAAAGTCGCTGGAAAATCACGATCCCGCAGGGGATTCAGCGCGATTCCGAGACGATCGCGTTCCGAAACCCGACGCTGTCGCGCACGGGCTTTGGTTTGGTGACGATCGCCCGGAAACTCGGCAAACGGCGGATCGATGTGAAGAAGCGACTCAAGGAGAAGCTCATGGAGCCCGCGGCCAAGCTGCTCTTTGAACAGGCGAAGCGCGAAGCCATCCTGCTGGAGCACCCGAGCGGGATCTTTGACGAAGAAGTGATGATCTTGCAGTCTTCGCGGCTCACGGCGCTCTTTCGACGCGCGGTCATGATGGTTGTGTCCCCGCAGGCAGAGTACCACCCGCTGGTGGCCGAAGAGCTCATTTCGTTCTGGACCGCGCAGGAGATCCGTCTGGTCTGGCGGTACTTGTGGCTGAAGAATTGGATCGTGCGTGCGACTGAGAAGGAACGAGTGCGCGGGTACACCACGAGTCAGCGGCTCCAGGATTTCCTCAAGCTCACGACGCTCTCGTACCCGCTGTGGCTCTTTCGCCAGGCAGCCGAGCACGAGAGCATGATCCACTCGACGCTCGAGGAGATCACAAACTCAAGTGCAGTTACTACCGGTGGTGCTCGAACAACTGCACCTCACCACCAACAGCGTGGTGCAATCACGAGCCACAGTCATCAGCATAGTCCCGACCAGTTGTTTGAAGCCGAGTTCCCGGTCAATGCGACTCCGGGGCAGTGCGCATTGGAGCTCGGGTGCCAGATCATGGGCACGTGCTCATTGATCGCGACGCACTCGCCCGTGAGCGACCATGACGAAGACGCAGTGACGGACCCCGAGGAACGCGCGTCGATCACCATTTCGAGGAAACGCAACCTGCGGTTCCTCAACTACAAGAGTCTAAAGGGCGGCTCGGGGTTCGCGGCCCACTTGGCCAAGCACGTAAACTTTAAGAAGCCGTCGCTGCTCATCGACAGCTGGCACGTCGAGACCAAGATGCACGCCGTGACGCTCGAGGACCGTGACCAGCTGCGCCAGTTTGAAGCCTTTTCCACTGAGGACCGAGAGGACAACCAGGGACTGGGCACGATCGCGTTCGTACCGTTCAAGCGGCGCAAGAAGTCCCAGGACGCGCTGGAGCAAACTGTGATTGAACTGGTCAAGGCCAATGGGGAGTCCGGGATCTCGCTTCCAGAGTTGATGGCCAGGCTCCGCAATCGCGCGCATGATGATCCAGCAGCAGCTACATCAGCTACATTAATCGACAAGGAGCTCTGTGCCTCGGCTACAGAGGTGACAGTCGGTCGGTGTCTGAACACACTGGTGGATGATGGTGCACTGCTCTGCGTGAACGCGTACTTTGATCAGCGGTACGTGGTCAAGGACCACGGGGACGTGTGGCTGCTACGCCCGTTCTCGCTCGTGAGCAGCAGCAGCAGCGCCAGTGCGATCCCGCGCGTGGTCTTTGAAGGCGAGAAGGACACGCTGTCGTTCCCGTGGCTGAAAATGGACGGCAGCACGAACTACCGGTTCCTGTTCTCGATCCAGCGCAAGCTGCTGTCGTTCGTCATCGTGGCCCCAGGCATCACGGAGCAGAGCGTGTACCTCAAGATGGACAAGTTGCTGAGCTTGCAGGACACTCGGGAGGCGCTGTCGCTGCTCGTGGAAGAAGGGCTCGTGTACGTGCGCGGCGCAGCGGTGAGTCACGCGTCGCTGTTCAGCAGCAAGAAGCGGAAGAGGGGCGACCCGGCGACTGAGCCATCAGAGATCCCGAATCGCGTGGTGAACCTCGAGGGCAACGTGCTGAACGTCGACCGGTCCAAATTTGCGGTGCACTACTTCCCGCACCTCGAGTGCATCCAGCGCTTTGGCAGCATCGTGCAGGACTACCAGAACGAACTCGCCGAGTTCCACCGCTAATCGCTAATCCAACATCCCAGGAGCCTTGACTCGATTGCTCTGAAATCTAACTCTAACTCTCTGAACTCTGAACGATTGGATCAACAAGACGGATATTCTGGACTGTATTCTCTTGAAGAGAGAATCTGAGACCGTCCACTTGCCTGTCACTCGAGAACCATCTAATAAACGACTGAACTTTGAGAAGCATTAAACCCATTGGAGGGGGCTGGAAAAAAGGATAACGAAAAGAATCTTAAGCTACCAACATGAACAGAAAAAAACTCATGACTGAGCCAACTGGATTCCTCTCGAACGACAGACATCACGGTTGATTTTGTTTTCTTTCGCCACAGACACAGACACGTCCGAGTCCATTGACTGGTGTCCACACAAACAGCCGAGGGAGTGGTTTGATTTGGAGTTGAAGCGAGTCATTCGACAGAGGTCGCAGCATTTCGCAAAGCGCCTGTGATATCCTACGCGAGTGGAGGCGTCGTGTGCGGGTGGTGCTGCGTTACCAAACGCTCACACGCACGACGCCTGAAATCAAGAAGCCATTTCTTTTCTGAACCAGTTCTGACGCAGCGAGAGCATCCACTTCTCATTTTGATGATGTCCTGTTTATGAACGGTAAAAACACAAGTCTCACCCTATTTTGGCTTTTCAGGTCCGCCATTTTTTTTGACAATCTAGGGGTTACACACGGGTTACGGTCTCCGTTTTGCCATTTTTCTCTCTCTTTCACAGTCGAAACAGTGGGAGGCTCCAAAACTGAACTGAACGTGGGTTACACATGGTTACGCTTGCGGGACGCACAGTTACAATCAATCCACTGTGTGAAAAGCAACAGTGACGTTGGGCTTGTGGGCAGATGGGAACGGAGCAACAGTGAGGAGCGGCGCACGCGAGAGAGTCCAAGCGGAAGAAGAAGAAGAAAAGAAGCGAGGAAGAGCAAGGAGACGCGGCACCACACACGCGCGCATCTGTTTGTCTGTCAATCTGCTAGTCGGCGCGCAGCCTGCTGGCTCATTCCTCAATTCCCCTGCACAAAGAGAGAGCGAGCGCGATGGAGATCTTCCAGGATGGCGAGCTCGAAGAAGCGGTATGTAGTGTAGCTATTGGGCTGCCGGTGATGGCGCGCATGTATGCAGATGTGGATGTGGAGACGTGTGAGCTCATGTGTGTGTGTTTGCTGCTGTTGTTGTGAATGTGTTAGATGCGCAAGAGCGACAACCTGCAGGCGAACAGCTTGTCGACGTGGTGGCGCCTGTTCTGCACGTCCTACGAGGAGCTCATCCAGTCGATCACGAATCCCGTGCGCGCGTCTTACTCGACGCAGGACCTGGGCGAGACCGAGTTCACGATCACCCCCGCGATCTCAAACAATAACAGTAAGAGGATCGGCCGATGCGAGCCGTTTACGGTTGTGCGAGAGGATCTGCAGCTCGCGAACGCGCGCAACGAAGTGCTCGAGTGCAGCTTCTGGCACCGCAAGGGCTCGACGAGGACAGCGAGCGACGACCATGCGCACTGGAGAGAGAGCGTGAGCAGTTACCGCAGCAGCATTGGAAGCGTAGAGGGAGGAGGTGGACGCCTGAGTGTCTCGGATCCCGCGGAGGAGCTGCTGCTGATCTCTCCGGCCGCGTTTGCTGCCGCGACCTCGGACCCGTGCATCATCTACCTGCACGAGATGTCTTCTTCACGGAAAGAGTGCGTGTACCTGCGCGAGAAGATCCTCTCGGCGGGCTTCTCGCTGTTCACAGTCGATCTCTCTGGCTCGGGCATGTCCGAGGGCGACCGCGTCTCGTTCGGCCATTTTGAGCAGGACGATGTGCGTGCTGTGCTCGATTATTTATACGCAACGGGGAAAGCGTCTCGCGTGGGCATCTGGGGACGAGGTATTGGTGGTTCCGCCACGCTACTGCACCTGCGTGGTGCCTCGAGCTTCCACTACAAGAGCCTCATGCTCACGAAGAAGCAGGCGCACCAGCTCCAGGTGGTCGAGGACAAGGAGACTGGAAAGCTGCTGTGCGTGCGGCCGTCGTCATTGCGGCTCCCGTTTCGATTCACGCGCACCGACGTGAACAATGGCGACTTTGAGCTGCTGTCGATCGGCAATGTGCCCGTGAAAGGCATGACCCCAGCGCAGTGCATGCAGCGCATCGCAGACTCCCAGGACCAAAGGCTGCGGCTCGCAGGGTATGCCAAGTCCGACAAAGGTGTGTTCTAGTTTTATCCTTTTCTATTATGGAGAATTGCTAAGTGCACCATTCTCGATCAGTACTAATTTTTGACTACCGGGTAAACAATGACCTCCTCTCTGATTGTGTTATGTCCAGATGAAGAAGACAAGTTTGTGTTTGGCCTGACGATGGACTGCACGTTTGGGGACATGGAGCAAGTGATCTCCGACATGCTGCTGGAGATCAGCATGAGCGCGCAGCGGCGCGACCTGGTCTTCCCCACCGCGATGATCTCGGCCGCGGCCAAGATCATCGGGCGCTCGGTGCGCAAGACCGGCGGCTTCAACTTGCGCGACATCAAGCTCCTGGACGACGTGCCGCGCTTCCAGTACCCGTGTTTCTTTCTCTGCGCGACGAAGAAGGACTTCATCAGCCCCGCGCACACAAAGGCGCTCTATGAGAAGTACGGCGGCCCGAAGCAGTTCCTCCAGTTCACGGGCGTGCACGACCACAACCGGTCCGATGAAGTCGTGGAGACTGTGATCAACCATTTCCTCGATGTATTGAGTAAGAAAACAGCGTAAAGCGTGGGGACGAGTAGTGTAGGAAGGCGTGCGTTTGCATATAAGTTATTTTTTAAGCAGCGGTAATTGACAATTGATTGACTTGTACATATTGTTGAGGAGGATATCATAGAAATGTGATGGCGAGGTCTCATTTGTTTGAAAATGGTCGGCGATAATGTGTACAGCTCTGGAGTATATCGGATCTTTTTCATATTCGCCTCTGTGTCTGGAAAACTGGGCTAATGGGACTGAACACGCTCGTCGCTCTCTCACTCTCACTCAACAACGGCGATGATGCTGTCATTGCTGCAATTGCTGCACTCCCAGTCCCATTTGCTGCCTGCGCACGTATTCGAAACACGTAGCAGCCCAGCGGACGGAGTCCAAAGACCGCAAAGTTACTCTCGCGGAGATTCTGCGCCACCACTGTCCAGTTCATCGACGTTGAGTCCCCTGCACCATAGTGTAGCGATTCAAGTGCTACTGAGCTTTCCACCTGGCAGAGCTGCACTTCATACGCGAGCGATTCTCTATGAGGATCATCGTTGGGCTGTCCGTCTCGCCACTCGATGTGCAGCGAGAAACTGGTTTTCGATACACACACTGGAGCTGTCGGCGGCAGGAATGCTGGAGCACAGAGACACGGTATTAGAAATGGGTTTCTGATAGACTCTGCCGAGGCGCCAAGATATACGCTAGCCCAACACCAAAACTTACGATACGTCCACACGGCTTGGTCAGAATACAGGAACGCGCCATCGCCGAGTGGATTCCGAGCGCTGACTCGGAACTGATACGCTCGTCCACGCTCGAGATGTTCCACCACGAACTTTGCAAAGTCGACTGGAATTGTCCCACCCACTTCGATCCACTTGCTACCATCACCATCATTTGCAACTGTCTCCATTGCCGACTTACCATCTGAAATACTGGTTGAACTTCGGTGCTGGAGCGAATAGCTTTCCACAATGAAGCCATTGCAGCGCGGCATGGCCCAGCTCACTGTGATCGAGTGCGCCGCGCGATCGAGCACTCGAAAGTCCACCGGGGGCTCCGGAGGAGCAGAGTCCGTGCTCAACAGCGGCGAGCACGAGCACTTCTGCGCATCGTCCCAGCCACTCGCCGCGTAATGCGGCACGATGCGGAAACTGTACGAAGTAGCAGGGACGAGACCTTGCACATCGAGAATCTGACCGACAATCTGTGAAGCGGTGGGCTCCCATTTCGTGCTCGTGCTCACGCGGGCTTGCAATTCGTAGCAATCGACATGCTCGGTCGAGTACGGTTTGGCCCAGACCAGCTGCACGGAGGCGCGGTCTTGTGGACCATTTTTGGGCAATCGTTTGTGCAGATCCCGTCGCTGATCTCGCCGTCGGGGGACCAGCCGCACTCGTTTCAAGCCTTCACTCGGAAGTAGTAGACCCGACCTGGCGCCAGTCCAATCGCGACGAACTCCTTGTAGCCATCGAGGATGCCGTTCACGCCCAGTTTCCCATCGGCAGCGTTGCCACTAGCGTCGCAGTTGCGCATCTGACTGACGTCGCTGATGATCCCTTCCCAGGCGTGTTCGTGGTCCTGGGGCTTGAGAAGTCTCCGAAAGGAGCTGGTCGTGGCCGAGGCGATGCTTCCGGTACACTGACTCTGGATCGATACTCGGGTGATCTCTGAGCCATTGCTCTAAGGCAGCTGGATGCGCATGCGAATGAAGCTGTCGCCGACTTCCGTGATTGTAGGGGCGACCATGGCGTTCGGGGCGTCGCTCTCGGTTTGGAAAATGGCGGGCAACGAGCTCTCGCTCCACCCGACTGTGTGGTTGCCAGCCTGCACAGTGACGTTGTACTTTGGTGCTGGCAACAGGTTGCAGATACGAAAGAACGGCGTGGAGCACTCTCCAGTAAACTCGCCGGCGCTCTCGCAGAGCAGCCACGCGACTTTGAACAGGTACGCGGAGTTCGCACTGCAGCTGGAGGTCCATGCAATCGTGATCGATGTCGACGAGGCAGCTTGGGTGTGGACTGCCGTTGGCGCACTGGGCGGAGCTGCTCAACACAATGACGATGAGCAAATCAACACTGCCGCATTAAACTGATGCGCCACCCAATCATAGTATGGAATAGCAACGCACGCTCAAGCAGCCGCTCCAGCTCGTGGTCTTGTCGGTCTGCAGCGATTTCCATTGGCGTGAATCCGATCTAGGACCAATTCACCAGTAGATAGCCCACACTTAGCCGAATAATACCACCCATGGTTGTTGGCTCTAAGCACGAATGCGCTTCACTCAAGGGCTTTGCCTACATGGTTGGGGCTCTTCATCTCCGCACTGTGCCGCAGAATCTCCTGCGCCACCGCCGGTTTGCCGTATCGAGCAGCCATGTGGAGCGCCGACTCTCGATCCTGATTGACGCATTCGAACACAAGGTACCCAACAGAGTCTGTGTGTTTAGCATTCAAGACTCACGAAGCGGAATAACGGCTAAGACTTGTACCTTGGTCGTCGCGTTGACGTTTGCACCAGCCTGGACCAGCACCTTGGTGATCTCGTCCTTCTCCAGCGCTGCCGCTGCATGCAGTGCGCTGTAATGGAGCACCTGTCGCACAGCACATATATAAGCTTCTAAAGGACATATGTAAGGTGCTTAGCCAATGTTCGCCTCACGCTGTGGTTTCGGTCGATCGGGACGCCTCCGCGGATGCACTGGTCCACTTTCTCCAGGTCCCCCCTCCCCGCAGCCTTGACGAAGTCGTCCACGAGCCACTGCAGCCTCAGCGGACTCTGCACGTGCTTCTGGAGGGTCGCAGTGCCCATGAGCATGCCATCGTCCTCTCTCGCCTTGCCAAGCGATCCATTTGCTGGCAGCCGAAGAAAGCACACAGCGCGGGTTAATTGGGCTCGCAGGTCACACGCAAAAGCAATGAGATACAGCAGTGAAGAGAGCTGGCCAGAGGTCCGTACAGGCTCGAGCTGCGGCTGCGGGCGCTTGCGCGGCTTCTGCTTGGCGAGCGCTCGGAGCTGGCTCGTGAGCGACTCTGGACGCACGCCGCGGTCGTCTGTGCGCGCCGGCTCGCCGCGCTTCATCGCGTTGGCAGATCAATCGCTCTGACAAGCTCACTTCGCGAAGCGACGCAGGACTTTTTTGCTTTAGTGATGGAGTGACATGGCACTAAGTCACTAAAGAGAGGATTTCCCTTCCCTCAGAAACCCGAGCCAAAATGCAAAGCCACAAACAAAGTGCTTCACAACAACAAGGCAGATAGATGAGCGACCAGCGATGGAGAGGAGGAGAGTTGCGCGCAAGCGGCAAGCGCTCGTGGCGAGACGACAGCAGCGGTAGCAGACGCAATAGTGACTACGCAGCGCGGCATCGAGGCGAGCGACGCGCCAACTACCGCACGCCAGCTCAGCAGCAGCAGCAGCGCAATCCGAACGAGCCCCGCGGACAGCGCTTCCGCGTCCCGCGAGCGGACGACTTGCAGCGCCAAGACCAGCGCTGCACGCTCTCAAAGGTATTACGAGGACACGACGCGACGCGGCAAGGACGACATGACAGCTCTATGCTAGTAAACCAGATGCTGCGTGATTCTGGCTGTCTTTTCTAGTGGCGGGCTGTTTTCTTCACGCCTCTCATGGATAGGTTGAGAGCTTTTTTAATCCTGTACGTTGATGAGTTCCTAATTTGTGTGTTGCTTTATGGTGGTGGACTGTTTGTAGCCAACGGAAATCGGATACTACAGCAAGTATGGCGATGAGGAGATCCGCTTCGACCGGTCAAACTTGGTACGCAACATTTCTGAACAATGATGGAGACTTTACGTTCCTAATAACAGTGCGCCTCTATTGCTTTGCCTTATGAGTAGCTACGGTACAAGGAGCCCGCGGTCGGCGTCAACCTCCTCCACGGGATCGAGAACTATGTGCCAAAAGAGGAGCAGAACCCTGACGCACACCCGGCGCCGATCGCTCCTATTCTGGCAGCACTGGCGCATTTCCAAGCAAAGCAGCAGCAACTGCCTGAGAAGAGCCCGCATTTTGTCACGTTCCGGAACAATTTGAACAAGATCATGGGGGTACGAAATGAATGTACTCAGCCGCTCTTTATGTACGTGTATTTGGAACTGAACAAACCGCTTTTGTTCATTTTGCATCCATGGATAGACCCCGTACAACACGTCGAGCGAGTGGACTTTCCATGCCGAGAAGCGCGCCGGCTGCGTGTACCTGGATGTGCGCTGCACTCAGAGCGACGTCGACGGAAGTCGGAACATGCACGAGAATCAGAAGCGCAGCATGTACGCTGGTCGACAATTTGAGATCTTTGCCACTCATGGCAAAGAAGCTTCCGGTATCCAAAGCAGTGAGGCCACTGGTGAAGACATCAGAAAACCTGATTCTGAGCGAGTCGTCAACGAGAACGAAGAGTACTGCGGTCTGTTCACCACGACGCTCTCTGGAAAGCGGTTGGTGGTCGCAGCTGAGATCGACTGCGTTGACGGAGCAGCTACAGCAGCAGCTGGGGGAGATGCAAACTACGTGGAGCTGAAAACCTTTCGCGTCCTGCAGCGCGAGAAGGACACGTTTGTGTTTGAGCGCTTCAAGCTGCTCGCGTTCTGGATCCAGTCTTTCGTGGTCGGCATCCCCAAGATCGTGTGCGGCTTCCGCAACGACGACTTTGAGATCTGCAAGCTGCAAACGTTCAAGACCACGGACATCCCGTCCTTCTGTCGCAAGTACTGGGTACGTTCGTGCGTTCGTTCGTGCGTACCTCTGTGGTGCTTGGAACCCACAAAAATGGCTTTTGTGCACCTGATTTTGTTTAGCTCGGATTATCCGAGTGAAAACGAAACCAGGGGTGCGGTTTTTCCTGACACACGCACGATCTAACGCACTCATATGTTTTTCTGTTCATTTTCTTATTTTGTGTGCCGCACGCAGAGTCCGACGGTGTGCCTGAACTTTACGAGCAGCTTTCTCGATTGGCTGTACGCGGAAGCGCAGGAGGGCAAAGTCTACCAAGTGACGTACTCCCCACGAGCGCACTCAGTTGACATGGTGGAGCTCTCGGAATCAATCGGATCGTCCAAGTCGGTGTCATTTCTACCAGACACCTCTGTGGCTGGATCATCTCAAGGAGAATGAGTGGGGAAGAAGAATGAAATGCGAGAGAGAATCAGGTGCTTGATTGTTCTTCTTGTAGTATGAGAGGCGCTTTGCCTTTTTCTTTTCTGGCGGTGGTGGGATTTTTCTTGCTCTCCATGTGTTGTTCAATTGTGGACCAAGCAGTCCCAATGTGTCGTGGCATTGCAAACCAGAAGCCCCGTCTGATAGATTCTCAGAGGTTTTATAAACTGACATCAAGATGCGATTCTTCGTGTTTGTATGCAGCAGGAATCTGTGACGGATAGGATCCGCATCCGCCGTTTCGGCATCAGTTTTCACAGGATATTTACCCTACTTTTTGCCAGTCAAACTCGCTCCTCAAGTTCAGCCAGCATTTGTTAATTAGCATCAGTACATTATCCAAATTTACAGGAAAAGTATGTCTAACTCACTGAAAAAAGTGATCCAATTTTCCTATTTCAGTAGATTTGCAGCGAAACGATCTTGCTTGGTGCTCCTCTTTCTCACGGTTTCAATCATTGAGACAGCCATGTCTCTCTCGCGTCACAACCAGACAGCACTCTGCCACCTCTCATAATGAATCGAGCGAGTTTGAGGCTGATCATTGTGACCAGCATGTCGGGTTCAATTCATTTTTAGGGAAAGGGTAACCGAGTTGAAACTTATTCCCTACTATTTTGGCTCTAGTTCCGTATCAATTCGATCAATTGAAATGACGTCTCATAACGAGTATCACGAACGTTGGTGAGAATTGAGCAGGTTTTAGGATTGCCTTTTTAAAACGGTTTTTTGTACATCTATAAAAAGGTAAATATGAATCCATCGAGTTTTAAGGAGGGTCAACATCCTGCCTCTGGCTGTCTGGTTGTTGTTCGCGTCTCTTGCATGGCAGGCGAGCGAGCGTATGCAACCGACAAAACAAACCAGCTCTCTTCTCTATGGCCGATCGACCGAATACTGAATATCCAGCCATCCCTTTCCCTTCTCCTCTCCCCCCCTCTCTCTCTCTACGGTATCTGGCTCGATGGACGGCCCCATACCGGCAGTTGCAGTCGCTCGTTGCCCGCCCCCGCCCTCACTTCATCGTCATTTCCGAATCTTCCGCGTCGAGCCCAACCAGCAAGCCCCCGCAGCAAGATACCACAGTACTGAGTCCAGAATGAACGCCTGGAAGCTCGCCGCCACGATGGCGCTCGCCGCCCTCTACACCGCCGAGGCGAACTCGATGATCGGGTTCTCGGCCGCCAAGGCCACGTCGTCCTCCGACGAGACCGACCGCCCGGGTATCTGCAAGGACACGACCGAGTGCTCCAAGGGATACGAGTGCGTGGCGCTCCAGACCACGCGTGACGCCACGGTCGCGGTCAAGCAGTGCCTGCCAAAGGAGAACGAGTCGGACGTCTGCGCCGGTCAGCTTTCCGGTCTCTGCCCAACCTTCTCGTCCTGGAAGGCGCCGTACAACGCCATCAGCAGTGTGTGCACGTACAAGCCTGCCGACAACTGCGCCAAGGACGCGACGGCCGAGAGTGTCAAGGGCGAGCTCTTGTGTGTCAGCGGCGCCAAGGACGCCAGTGGCAAGGAAATCGATGTGATCTACGGCTGCGTCGACTACGACCCGAAGAACAAGAAGTTGCTCTTCGGTGACTCGGACAGCGCGACGAAGCTCTCCAAGACCCTCGCGACCAGCGATGCGCTCATTGACGCGTGCCTCAACACCGCGTCCAACAGCACGTCGGGTCTGCTCTGCACGGGCCAGGGCACGTGCTTGCCTGACTCGGTCGGCTCGCTCGAGTACAAGTGCAAGTGCAACGTCGGCTACGACGGCGACTACTGCGAGGAAGTGTCCTCGAACAAGTGCGCGCTCCCAGGTCAGTGCGCCACCGGCGTGTGCAACCTCACCACCAAGCAATGCGAGTGTGCCGCCGGTACCACTGGTGACCAGTGCTCGGAGTGTGACGCGACCTCGGACAAGGCTTGCAACAGCAAGGGCAAGTGCTCGAGCAAGAAGTGCGTCTGCGAGGACGGCTGGGAAGGTCTCCAGTGCACCAAACAGGTGAAGAAGACGGTCGTCAAGTCGAAGTCCGGCTCGTCCAGCAACGACACGATCTCGTCGGCCAACACTACGCTTCCTGACAGCGCGGCTTCCCCTGCTTCGACCTTCGCCCTTGCGGCCACTGTCGCCTCCATGGTCATCGCCGCTCTTCTGAACTAAGAAGCAAGCGCGTTGACCGGAGAAGGTGCGAGGAAGGCTGACTGTTTGTTGTCGTCGACCCCTTTTGCCAAACACGGTCTTGATCGCAAAGATCTTGTTTTCCGACAAGTCAACCAAGTTGCAGTGGAACTTGAAAGTTACGTATTTTTTTTGAAATCGAGACTATCGTGAAAAGCTTAGATAAATCAAGACAAGCACAATTTTACTACAAATACAATAGATCCTGTACATCATTATCTCTTCCGCTTGTCATCGTACCTGTGCTCTCTTTGACTATGTGTTCCATGCAGAGCACGCCGTGCTCTCCGCAAACTCCACTCTGAAAGCCGTACAGTGACAGAGACGCACAGCCTCGGAGGATCCTTTAGATCTTCTAACCTGGTCCTCCGAAAGCTACACGTTGCACCAAAACCACCAAAACCTCACGCACGCGCACGAACAGCAAAACGTCATCTGAGCTGGGCTCAAGAACCGCTCCATCGCCCGGCAGCACAGTACATCACGACGCTGCTCGAGCGCATCCAGGAGCACGAGTGCGCGCTTTGCTTTACTGGCTCGTACCGTAAGTAGCTGCCCGCCCAGCGTCAAGGATGTGCCGTCTCGCAAGCTCGGAAGAAGAACGCCAAAGCAGTGAGGATTTCGAGAAGAAAACCTCCACAGACGCATGGAGAATAGAGCGGCAAACCACAGCAATTGGCGACCTTGCTCTCGCTACTTGATAACCGAAAAAATGGGCTCGCTATCTATCGACGGCTATCCATCGACGACAGATCTCTTCGATTCGCCTCAAGCGTGGATGACGCGATCTGCCGTCGATAGACAGCGGACCATTTAGTCCAAAGTCAGCCTAGAGTGTCGCCAAAAATCCCACAAAGATCCCACAAAAATCATACAAATTCGACCCAACGCTGAAAATGTCACCGAGGGCGGTTAATATTGCCAACTCCAAGAAGAGAGATAACGGATCGACCATCTCTCGAATCAGGACAACAATGCTGTGATGATAGGAGCACCTACTCGGGTCATTTCAAGATCTGCCTGCGGCTGCACTGTATATTGATTGATACAACTCTAGAGTTGCTTTCGTTGATCACGCGTCCCACCTGGTAGCAAAATGCATCCATTGATGCCTCCGCAAGGTTTACCTGCTCGAACATGGCGTCAAGCGTCCCGGATTACTGTCTCTTTTGGCGTTGAAGTAGGCATTTGATTCATTCAGCTTCTAAGAGCAGTCCCGCCGCGTTAGGCACCGATGGCCTTAGTTGCATCAACATGTGCGTCTCGACCTCTCTCTTCTGAGAGTTTCTGTATGACTGTGATAACAGATTTTGACGCGTGTGCTGGCTGATATACGACTTGTCTTGCCTGTGGCAATCAAACAAGCGACAGCAGAATGCACAAGCATGAGCTTTCGAGCAAACCCAAGAGACCTCTTTCTTCACTCTCTCTCTCTCTCTCTCACACACACAGTATCACGCACGAAACGCTGAGATGGTAACTGAACCAGCCCCAAATCTTTTCAGGATCTGGTCTGACACCTCCTTGCGTCGATGAGGATCGAATTCCGAGGTAGACTAACGCGGAAAGACTTTCGGTGATAGTCTCACAGATGCGCAATACCCCGATATTGCGATTGCGAGCGAACGGAGTGAACTGATCACTTTCGCAGTCAGTGCCTGGGGGGAGCGGTCTTGACTAGAAGGGAGAGAGGTCTTCCTCTCCCTTCTTTGACTTCCGACTCTTCTGAGTCAACTCGGAGGAGAGGAGATAGACAGATCGGAGTTCAGCGTCACTGGGCAATCGCATTTCTCCCTCCTCCCACCCGCATTTTCGCAATAATATGCACATTGCTGCGAAAATGCTCGCGTGTGATTCACCGACACTCGACAAACCAGAGCCAATGTCGCGCTCGCCCCAAGCGTTTCGCCTCAGCTTTTGTTAAAAAAAAAAGTTGAGAAGCCAACAACAATGACGCACTCACTCGCTCGCGCCTCTTGCCGTTTGCTTCTCAGAATCTGATAATCGACTCGCCTCTCTTTTTTTTGCCGTTCTCCCTCGTTTTGAGAAGTTGACAAATGTCAACAACAGTTGTTGGATTTTGTCGCTCCCCTTTTGAGATAAAAAAAAATGCTCATGTTTTTCCGCGAAAGAACTTGTGCAGAAAGTGGAAAAACTGTTTCTCTTCGAGTTTTGGGGCTCTGGGGATTGTGAAACCACCGACCTTAGACATTGGTCTCATGGAGGCGCGACGCATGGGCCAGCGAGCGAGCGCCTCCACATGCCACACACAGCAACGTACTTGGAAGGCTTCGAGGGTTCCACATTCTTCACGCGCCACACGCCTCTCACTCAAGTGCCTTGATCTTCTTTTCTTCGCATCCCATCTGGAAACACACACGCACAACACACACACGACAGGACCAGTCAATCAGCCAGCAAGTGAGCTTCACCCCCGAAAACCACAGCCATTATTCTCTCTTTCGTCTTCAACGACCAGGGCGAGCGCACAGCTCCCACCAAGCGCTGGAGATTGTTGCCGCCCATGCGCACGACTGCACTCTACCTCGCGGCGGTCACGGCCTCCGCGGACTCATTGGTGGGTGATCCGATTGTCGGCGATGACGCCAAGAGCTCCGGGGAAGTCGAGACATCCAACCAGCAGTCCGAGCGCGCGTTCTGCAGCCAGCTGATCTTGCTCATGGGGTACGCCGCCATGTTCCTGCTGTGCGTCGCGCTGATCACGTACATGCGCGTGCAGCGCCACGACGCGTTCAAGGGCGACGAGAAAGCGGCGCGCAAGATCATCCTGCCCGCATTCGAGCCGCTTCTGTGGATTCTCGCGGCGACAACTGGCACGTACGTCACGTTCTTCTGCATAACGCTGTCGACGCACTACTACAGAGAGTACCCGCCGAAGCGTGACCTCGAGATCTTCTACTCTGGTCGGCAGTTTGTGTTTGTGATCGTGGTCGTGTTCATGCTCCAGAAGAGCGTATCGCTGCCAGCGCTGAGGCGCGCGGTCGTGATCGCGTTCTTCCTGGCGACGTACACGATCCCGATCGTGTGGTTCCTGACCGCGTATCATGACCCCGCTGGTCCCGTGGTGTTCTGGGGCCAGACCGTGAGCCGAGCGCTGCTGCAGATCTTCTTTGTGTACGTGTTTCTTCGACCGCCGGGACGCGCGCAACGGCAGCCGCTGCGCCAGTTCTGCGTGTTCGTGTTCGTCTACTTTGGACTCACGATGCTGTCGCTGCTGCTCGCGCGCTTCAAGCTCAAGATCTGCTCGCGGGTCTTTGGGTACGTCGCGATGGGCTGGGCGACGTTCTGTCCGCTGCTCATCTGGCGCGTGCTCAAGGCCGACACCGAGTTCTGGCGAGGGCTCGGAGAAAGAGCGTGCGCGTTCCAGAACATATCGCGCCAGCAAACCCAGCTGGACGAGCGCATCTCGTCGCGCGGACTGCACTCGCTGATCGAGATGCACCGCAAGTTCGTGATCGACTTTGCGCACTTGGAGCTCAAAAAGAAGATCGGCGTCGGCGCCAACGCCGTCGTGTTCAACGGCGTGCTCAACTCGACCACGCCCGTCGCCGCCAAGGTGTACACGCCGCAGAACTTCACAGAGGAGACCATAGCCGTGTTCTCCCACGAGGCTGCGCTCTGCGCGACATTGCACCACCCAAACATTGTCAAGTTCCATGGTCTGTGCATTTGCCCACCGACCGTGTGCTTGGTCTCGGAGCTCTGTCGGGGGAACCTGGAGGATATCATACTCGCAATTGCAGATCGTCCGCAATCGCCCCAACGACAGCAGAGCCTGATCAACTTGGGGTACATGATCGATGCGGCGCGAGCGCTCGCGTACATCCACAGCTTCTCGCCGCCGTTCCTGCATCGCGACGTGAAGCCTGCTAACTTCCTCGTCGACTGTGAGAGCAACGTCAAGCTCACGGACTTTGGCGAGTCACGGAGCATCCCGCGCCAGCGCCTGGCAGAGTTCACATCGGCAGCGGCAGCGACGCCCACGGCAAGCCGTGTGAATGACCATGCGACTGTGCTCCCGATAGTGAAGATGACTGTCACAGGCACAGTCGACTACATGGCTCCAGAGATGATCAGTGGACGCGCAGGACTGGCCACCTACGGCGAAGCTGCCGACATCTACTCGCTCGCGATCACGTTCTGGGACATTCTCAACCCGGGACGCGAGCGGTTTCCAAGACAGCGGAACAACCCGATGCTGATCTTTGAGACGGTCGTGGACGGCACTCGGCCCGATCTCGACATCCCCATGCACTCGCGGCTCCGTGAGCTGATCGCGAACGCCTGGCAGGCCGACCCATCGCTGCGACCGTCGGCGCAGAACATCGTGAGTCAGCTTGAAGCGATCCAGGGGGAGGTGCTCGCCACGTTCGCGTCGGATCTATGCGACGACTTTGACAAGAGCGGGCTGCCACACCGATCGCCGAACCCGTGCCAGGAAAACTTCTTCACAGGCGAATACGCGATCGAGAAGATGGAGGACTTTGAGTACATTGCCACGGCGAGCGAAGGGGTCCGCCTGGGCAACGCGATGATGGATGCCGGCTTTCTGCACCACTTGAGCCACGCGCAGAGCTTTGAAGACAACGACTCGATGTACTTCTTCGACGAAGAGAACGTCAAGTTCTGTCAGCCGTTCGCGATCCTCGAAGCAGATTTCACCGAGGACTCGGAGGGTTCGTGCAGCTCCGGAGAGCTCCAGTCAATGGACAGCTTCACGTCCTCGGCGCGCAAGATCGGCGGTCCAAAGCGCATCCTGTCGCAGCTCACAGCGAGTCTGACGTCGTCCGGGCGGTCGCAGAGCAAGTCGTCGTTCTTGAGCAACAGCGACGAGACGGACAACTCGATGCTCAACAACGGCAGGTGTCAATGTCCGCGACTCGGACGGCGCATGGAGCCGCTCGGTCGCCACGCGCGACGCCACCGACATCGCCAGCACCAACGCGAGCTGCAACGCGAGCAGCTACGTAGTGCGCAGCTGCCGCTCCGGCGTAAAGGGCTGCCGATCATTGAGGAAGACAACACGCTCGAGCACAAGCTGCTCGACGACGACGAGAGAGGCACGCCGTCGTCGTCCCACGGCCGCATCAGCAGCGACAGCAACGGCCGCGGCAGCAGCCACCACGTCGCGGTTACGATTGCAGCATAGGGCAATGGCAGCAGCGACATGAGCTGCTGCTGCTTCTGTCCTCCTCGTTAATGCGTCCATTCTCCATTTATTCAGACGATCGTCGTCACCGCTGGAAGTGTCCGTCGTCTCCTGTAGCAATTATTACGTAACTCGAGTTTTGGATCCATTGAAAAGCAATCCAAGGTTTTTCCCGCCAAAATGCGATCGCTGTTGGCACCATTTTGAAATGATTGTGATTGGATAAAAATCGAGAAGTATTGAGTATGATTGGCTGAAATAAATGAGTAGCAACCTGATCGTTGCTTGTTTCCAGCTGTGAATGGCCAATTGCCAATTGCCAGCCAAGCCCGTCGATAGATAATGGCGGCCACCGAGTGCCCGATCTGCAGCCGCCACGTGCGCGCGGAGAACCTGGCGCTGCACGTGGAGGCGTGTCTGCAGAAGAGCAGCGCGGAGGAGAAGCGCAAGAAGCGCGCACTGGAGCTCGCGACGCCGCTCTTCCCTCTCGTCGCGTCGAGCAACAGCAGAGCGCCGCAGGTCTCACCCGCTACCACCACCACCACCAATGGCGGAATGCAGCAGTCGAGACGCCATTCGTTCCCCAGTGCTCCTGTGATTTCAACTGGCGTCGCTGGTAGTAATGGTGCTGATAAACAGGCGAGTGCGTTTCCGTCGCCTTCGCTGTCCAAGAAGCGCAAGCGGGAGCAACCAGCGAAGGTGTCCTCAGCACCACTTGCAGAGCGCATGCGACCAACCAATCTGGACGACCTGGTGGGCCAAGAGGAGCTGCTGGGCCCTGGGAAGCTTCTATCATCACTCATCCAAGCAGACCGCGTGCCGAATATGATCCTTTGGGGGTAAGTGCGCTCATGAATATGTAAGTGGTCAGTAGCTGTAGAAAGTGCTCATGAATGCTCGCTGTCTTTGGTATAATTGTGTGTATAGTCCACCTGGTTGTGGGAAGACCACGCTCGCGCACGTGATCTCCAAGCGCACGGGATCCAAGTTCCTGGTACTCTCAGGCGCGAGCTCCAATATGGCCGACATCAAGGACGCGATCGAGAAGGCCAAGGGCGAGAAGAAAATGTTCCGCCGCCACACGATCGTGTTCGTGGACGAGATCCACCGCTTCAAGAAGAACGTGCAGGTAGTACTTGTATTGATCGCCAAATCTAATGGTCTCCTATTCATGAGCTCACTCACAAGCCGATATGTCGATTTTGTCAATTGTCAATAACCTAGGACATCTTCCTGCCGTCTGTGGAAGACGGGACGATCACGCTCATCGGCGCGACGACCGAGAACCCGTCGTTCGAGATCAACAACGCGCTGCTCAGCCGCTGCCGCGTGTGCGTGCTGCAGAAGCACTCGACCGAGTCGATCCAGAAGATCCTCGAGCGCGCCATCCAGAACCCCATCGCCAGTGGCCTGCAGTCGCTGGTCGCCACTAGTTCTCAGGACGATGATGACGATGGCGAAGGATCATCACCACCATCAAATATCCAAGCAGACGCTGAAGCGCTCGACTACCTGGCAAAGCAGAGCGGTGGAGACGCGCGCGTCGCGCTCAACTGCCTGGAGATGGCCGTCCAGACTGCTACCCGGGACGAGAACACCCACGTCGTGCGCGTCACGGAGGCCCACGTGCGGCACTGCTTTGCGCACCGGCAGACGCTCTTTTACGATCGCAATGCAGACTTCCACTACGATCTCATCAGCGCGTTCCACAAATCCGTTCGCGGCAGCGACGACAACGCGACGCTCTACTGGCTCGCGCGCATGCTCGAGGGCGGCGAGAACCCGTTGTACATCGCAAGACGCATGATCCGCATCGCGAGCGAGGACATTGGGATCGCCGCCCCGGAACTGCTGCCACAGGCGGTCGCGGCATACCATGCCGCGCACTACGTGGGGATGCCCGAGTGCGACGTGGCGCTCGCGCAGTGCGCGGTGATGCTGGCGCGTGCACCAAAGTCCGTGGAGGTGTACAAGGCGTACAACCTCGTGAAGCAGTCGATTCGAGAGTGGGACGGCGGCGCGCAACCGGACGTGCCGCTGCACCTGCGCAACGCGCCGACAAAGCTGATGAAGGACCTCGGGTACAAGAAGGACTACAAGTACAACCCGGACTTCACGGCCGAGGAGCTCAAGGACCAGACGTACCTGCCCGAGGAGCTCTTGGGTACGAGCTTCTTTGAAGGCTCTTCTAGTAGTAAATGACGAGTGACGAGAGACTGGCTGGCGTGTGAGCTTTATTGAGATCCTCCGGACCTCTTTTCGGAGGCTTTGGGGTGTCAATGATTCTGGTCCCTGGGGTTCGTAAGATCGCTTCCAAGAGCAACGCACGAGTGGTACCAATAGGTGTAAAGGAGCTTTTGGGTCGTGCATCAACGACTTCCCCATCACTGCGAGTTGATCGCTTACGCACTTCAAGAAACGAAGACTCGCGTGAGTTATCGTGGAAGCTTTTGAAGTTCTCCACTGGGTTCGCCTCCATTTCAGGACCATCCATCGTGCAGGTGCAGGTGAGCTGAAGAGAGAGCCATTTAAGTTCCGTTCAGTTTGTAGAGAGCGAGAGAGTCATGCTTGTGAATGCGCAGTTTCCACTACCGTGGTGTGGCGTGTGCCATTTGCAAAGCATACCAGTTGGCTGGCTGTGTTGGAGTAACGCTCATTCTCTCTGTTTCTCTAGAAAATGAGATGTCATGGCGTTCTTATTCGAAAACAGAGTGAAGGATCCTCCGAGTGTGGTTTGGTAAAGTGAAGTACATTCTGTTACGACCTCCGTGGCCAGCAGCAAGATAGATCCAGTGCCTGATGCGTTGCTGTTCTTGCTGCTGACTAGCCAACGAACATCAGAAAGATAGAAAGACAAAGAGTCAACATTTGCATACGGTGGTCGTGGTGCTGGCGCGAAAATGACACTCGTGGCGACCGAGAGGCGGAGCTGTGACTGGTTTACGCGGAAGGAAAACGAATTTGAGATCAAACAACCACCAGCGTATCGGATCCCACAGCCATAGGCGTCCACAGGAGGACCACACTCAGTCTCTTCGCATTCCTGATTTCGCGCGGTGACCTAGACTCCGGCAGTCAGCAGCTCCTCTCTTCTGTTAGGACATGGCGAGTACCACGAACGCCACGGCCACTGGTCAGCCAAATTCTGCTGATCCAAATGCCGCTGCAGCTGCCAAGGCCCAGGCGATGCAGGCGCTGCTCCAGTACCTCTCGGACCGCTTCGACGTGCTCCAGTACTTCCTGCTCTCCGGCTACGGCATCATGTTCACGCTCTGCGTGATCCTGATCGTGTACCTGCGCTACAACCGCAACGTGGCGCTCAAGGGCGACGCCGGGGCCGCGCGGAAGCTCATCCTCCCAGCATTCGAGCCGCTGCTCTGGATCCTGGGTATGGCAACGGGTATCTACACGCTCTTCTTCTGTACAGCGCTGGCCACGAACTTCTACACGACCGACATCTCCAAGCTCGCGACCGAGTGCTTCTACTCGGGAAGGCAGTTCGTGCTCGTGATCGTGGTCGTGTTCATGCTCCAGAAGAGCGTGTCGATCCCGGCGCTGCGCCGCACCGTGCTCATCTCGCTGTTGCTCTCGACTTACACGATCCCGATCGTCTGGTACATGGTCGAGTACGGCGACCCGCTCGACTTCTACTGGGTGCTCACGGTCTCGCGCGCGCTCCTACTGCTGCTCTACACGTATGTGCTCGTGTTCCCCCCGGGACGTGCGAGCAAGCGGTCTTTGCGGGAGTTCTGCCTGTTCGCGTACGTGTACTACACGTTCTTGTTCACGTACAACGAGATGTTCCACGCGCAGAAGACGGACTTGGGCTTCAACCTCACGTACGTGAACCTGCTCTGGGGCTCCATGTGTCCGCTGGTGATCTGGCGCGTGCTCAAGGCCGACACCGAGTACTGGCGCGGCATGGGGCAGCGCGCGTGCGCACTGCAGTCGCTCTTCCGTCAGAAGCACGACATCAACGAGCACATCTCGTCCCAGGGGCTGCACGTGCTCATCGAGATGCACCGCAAGTACATCATTGATTTCGCGTACCTGGAGCTGCGCGACCGAATCGGTGTCGGCGCGAGCGCTGTTGTGTTCAATGGGGTCCTGCACACGACCACGCCCGTGGCGATCAAGGTGTACACGCCCAGCGACTTCACAGAGGAGACTGTGGCCGAGTTCTCCCATGAAGCCGCTCTGTGCGGTGCGCTGCACCACCCGAACATTGTCAAGTTCTACGGCATGTGCGTGTTCCCACCGACGATCTGTCTGGTCTCGGAGCTCTGTCAGGGGAGTCTGGCGGACGTGACGCTCGCGATCGCGCGGCGGGAGCAGAGCTCGGAGCGCCACCAGTTCCTGATCAACGTCGGGTACATGCTCGACGCGGCGAGGGCCGTCGCCTATATCCACAGCTTCTCACCCGCTTTTCTGCATCGCGATATCAAACCCGAGAACTTCCTCGTGGACGACGAGAACAACGTCAAGCTCACGGACTTTGGCGAGTCGCGCAGCATCCCGCGCACCCAGATCGAGAAGAACGGGAGCAGCAAGAAGAAGAAGATGAAGCGGACAACGAGCAGAACCAATAGCGCGATGAACAGCGCAGTGGCCAAGCTCCAGCGCATGGGCAGCACGGGCTTCCTCGAGCTCTCGTCGATGATCGCACCGTCGCCTTCGCTGTCTTCGATCGCAGCGTCGAGTCCGAACGACAACCACCAATCGAAGATGACGGTCAAGGGCACCGCGGACTACATGGCCCCCGAGGTGATCAACGGCCGTGCGGGGCTCGCGAGTTACGGCGAAGCCGCGGACGTGTACTCGCTCGCGATCACCATGTGGGACATCCTGCACCCGGGCATGGAGAAGTACCCAGCAGTGTCCAACAGCGGCAACCATTTCCAGATCTTTGAGCTCGTGCTCGAGGGTAAGCGGCCGCAACTAGACCCGAGACTGCACCTGAGTCTCCGGGAGGTCATTGAGAACGCCTGGCAGGCCGACCCGCGCATGCGGCCGTCGGCGCAGAACATTGTCGACGCGCTCGAGAGCGTCCAGGAGGAAGTCGCGGCGGTGCTGGCTCTGCAGCTGTACGACGAGCTGGGTAGTCCAGATCAACTTCTACCACCACAGCCGCCAGTGAGAGGTAAACGAGGTCAGAGCGAGCCAACCACCGGTGCTACTACTACAGCGAACCCGTCGTTCTCCGGTGAGTGCATCGCCAAGTACCTGGAAGCACGAGGGGCAGTGCTGAGCGATGGCGGTGAGGCGATCCGCATGGGCAATGCGCTCATGGATGCTGGGCTGTTGCATCACGCGAAGCACGCACGGCCGTTCGAGAGAAATCCGGACGTGTCGTACGTTTTCGACGAAGACACGATCCGCTTCTGCCATCCGATAGCGTTCCTCGAGCCATTTGATAAAGAAGACGACGATGAGGAAGAGAGAGGTCGTGAAGAGAGACGCGAGGCTACGGAGCCAAACCCACAGACTGGAGGATCAGCACCAGCTGCCTCTACCACACACTACCGGCACACCAGCAAACTGTCAATGCTCTCGGCGTCGCAGTCCAACAACACGTCCCCCAAGTTCCAGCCGTCGAACAGCCGCTCGGGCCGCACGAGCTCCCAGTCGATGCACCAGTTCACGGAGACCGGCGTGTGCCAGTGCCGCAAGCTCGGCCAGCGGGTGGAGACCGCGCTGCGAGCCAAGAATGCGCACCGCCACCACCACCGTCGCGACCATTTGCGGAGGAAGCTCAAGAAGAAACCGGTGGTGCGGGACTTCAAGTTCGAGAACCTGCTGACGGCCAAGCTGCTGCGCAAGGAGACCCACGTGGAGGACGAGTTTGACGAGCTCAGCGGCTTTGAGACCGTCGCCGAGGTGGAGAGCGCTGACGACCACGTGTGATCGAGCCATGTGGGAATATGTTCTATTATGTTTGTACGCCTGCATCTTTGTCGTCCCTCAATGAGTTTGTGCAATGAAATCTATAAGTGTTCATTGTCTTGTGGCCCTGACTATCGAAGTTTACCTCTTAGGGACCAATGGCACCTCTCATTCAGAACATAATTTACCCCACACACCATATCAATACCTACCTACCTACCTCACTGGTATTACGGAGTACTTCGACAAAGTTTCCCTATCGAACCCTCTACACAAACATGAGCAGGGGCGATCCATTCCCGTTCCCACCTGGCTCGCCCTCATCCTGCGTGCGTCGGTTGTTTATGTCGAACACGCGGGTGTCCTGCGCCAGCAGCGTCGCGGTGAGCACGTTGTCCCCAGGGATCGTCGCGTGCTTGCGCTGAAAGAGGCGCTTGGTCGACTTCTGGCTTTGCAGGCGCTGGCCGGGTCTTCGACAGGCGCACTTGCTCACTGAAGTAGAGCTCGCTGTGCCACCTCCACCAACGCCTCCGCCGTTCGATCCTTCGGTGTACTGGCTGTGCTAGATGCTCGAAGCGTCGATCTGGTAGTCGAGCGACTGCGACTGCGACTGCGCGCGGTGCTTCTTGCTCACGATCAAGTGCTGGTCGAGTCAATGCGGCGAGGTGCCCGCGAGCAGCGGCGAGTTGTCGTTCGACTCGACGGTGCCGTCCTCCGAGTCCTGGTGGCGCTGGTCGCGCTCCAGCACCGCAAACGGCTGGCAGAGGCGGATGTTGCTTCGTCGAAGAAGTACATTGTGTCGTTGTACTCGAACGCCTTGGCGTGCTTCACGTGGTGCAGAAACCCAGCGCTCATGAGCATGTTGCCCAGCCGCACACCTTCGCTGATCGAAGCGACCGCGCGCGTGGCTCGCATGCGCTGCGCTGTGATCTCGCCACTGACGCTTCGCACGACGACCTCTTCGATCTTGAAGAGTGTCGTGTCCTGCTGGAGCTCCTCGGCGAGCTCCTGGGCGAACATCGAGCTCACTTCCTCCTGGATGCGCTCCAGCGCGTGCACGATGGTCTGCGCGGACGGGCGCTTCCAGTGGTCCTGGTGCCAGCTGAGCGCGAGCAGCTCCCGCAGACTCGGGTGAAGCATCGAGTCCAGCTCGGGGCGGCTCCCGGCGATCACCGTCTCAAACACGCGCAGGTGGTTGTTGTTCGAGCTCGGGTACTTCTCCTTCTCCGGGTTGAGGATGTCCCACATCGTGATCGCGAGCGAG
Source organism: Globisporangium sylvaticum (assembly GCA_023334975.1). Lineage (NCBI taxonomy): Eukaryota > Oomycota > Peronosporomycetes > Pythiales > Pythiaceae > Globisporangium > Globisporangium sylvaticum. Next base: position 37,388 of record JAADVK010000203.1, read on the forward strand.
TACACGTCCGCGGCTTCACCGTAGGCAGCGAAGCCACCTCTGCCGTTGATCATCTCGGGGGCCATGTAGTCCACTGTACCCTTCACCGTCATCTTGACGCTCTGCGATCGGTTCATGGTGGTACCTCCTCGCTCACGGGACGAGAGGGTCTTGATCTCGGAGGAGGATGTGGCAGTCTTCCGAGTACTCTGGTAGTCAAGATACGGGAGACCATCACTCGCGGCCTCACGTTGACCACCAGATTGGTGAGTGCTGGTATGCATATGGAGGAGGAATCTCTCTCTCTCGACTTGGTGGAGTTCGCTGTATTGGCAAAGTCGTCGTTGCCATTGTCATTGCCACCTCTAGCGATCTGTGGCAAGCTGCGCAACTCACCAAAGTCCGTGAGCTTGACGTTGCCCTGCGCGTCCACGAGGAAGTTGCCCGGTTTGATGTCGCGGTGCACGAACGCCGACGAGAAGCTGTGGATGTACGCCACGGCCCTCGCAGCGTCGACCATGTACCCAATGTCGATGAGCAGCTGCTGGCGATTGGGCTCCTTGTGCTTCCTCTTGGCGAAGGACGCCGAGATCACGTCCAGACTCCCCTGGCAGAG
>JAADVK010000204.1:0-37672 GCA_023334975.1 Globisporangium sylvaticum
GCGAGGTTCCCCAAAGCAGGAACCATCATTCTGTACTTGATTAGTACATGAATGTCAACACTCTGCACTGATTAGTACATGTGAGGAACATTCTGCACTGATTAGTACAGAGAGCCTTTGTGACGTCATCAGATGACGTCGCACGTGCATGCAGGGACCTGTTGTACCGTAATCCCTTTGTCTTTTGCCTCTGCAATGCACGCTGATGGTGGTGTGTGACACACACGGTCTGGCAAACAGATCCACCTTCATGTAATGGCTGGTTAAGGCCCATTACACCAACAGGACTCAGTCCAGGAACACCTGGTGCGAAAAGGGATATCCTCTGTGGTGCAGCTCGCGTGAGGAGGGTTTCCTATCTGGTATTTGGATTAAATTCATATTTCATTCATAGTTGGCAAATTCTGAAGGCATGTATGTGCTCAACTTCAGCAGAGCACGGATGCACTCCCGCAACCCTATCATGAATACGATGCCCATGATGAGCTAATTGTGTGGTTGCCGTGTGTTGCAACAGGCACCGGCTGTGGTCCACCGAATCAAATCCGTTCGGGCGTTCGGGCTTCGCAATGTTACACTACTGTAACGTTAGCGGTGGTGCCACGATGGTGCGTCAGCACGTCGTCGCTCACCTTCGCTACAGTGGCAGCATAATCACAACTGGCGCGAGATGATTGTTCCAGTTGTTTACTGAGTATAGGTCTCCACCACTGGCCACAGAGAAAGAATGCGACGATACGCTTTCTCTGTCACTCATGAATTTAACAACAAACGCGCACGGCATGAGCTCCCTGGACCCGAGCGACCAGACCAAATGGCTGGAGGACATGTTCGAGCTCCTCGCTGAATCGAATACCTGTGGTGAGACTTCACCGCCCATCAAGGCGGAACCTAATGGCACCGACGACTCCAGTCACGAGTATCGCAATGGTGAAAGCGTTCCGGAGCCGAGTTCCAAAGCTCGAGCGAAACCCAACCGAAAGAAACCTGTCGGCGAGAGACCGCCTCGGAAGCGCGCGAAGACACAGATCCTGAGTCTGCAAACGAAATCGAAGCTCTCACGACCCATCTCGCTCTACTCCAACAAGTCAGGTCTCAGCAGCTAAGGGATCATCAGAACGCTCAAGCGACAGCAGACTCACGCGTGTTCAACCCAATCACTCGCGATCAGGCTGAGGCAGAACGCGACAAGCTTCAACAAGCGGAGGCGCTAAACAAGAAGCTCAAGCGAAGCGTCGCAGAAAAGCACACGCTCGTACAGGCTCTGGAAAGAGTGCTTCGTGACATGGCAGCTCTTCAGGTACGACAATCATCTTGTTTTTGGCTTTATATTCTTTCGATTTGCAATTGCGGAACTGATTTCCTCACACTTCCAGTGTCTAACCACTGTTTGGGCATGGAACGTCCAAGGTAGGTTTCAGACCGCGACTTACAGCTGTGATTTCAAGGGTCCGCGGAGCTTCCATTGGTGGATGCGTCAACCTTCAATAGGAGACCTGCAGCCAGGAACGCGCGACCTCATCAACTCAACACACGCCGATGTGGTGTACAACGAATTCGAGTGACTCAAATCAAAGCACATTGCGAATTGACGTCCCGTGACCCAGTCAGTGATGCACACGCCAGTAATCTGCGAGGATGAAGAATTTGGCAAGCGGATCTTGATGAACACTATCGTCGATTGCAGTCTCCAAGCGATAAATGAGGTAAGATATTCTTTCTGCTCAGTCCACAATGAACGATCTATGTGCTCTGCTCGTTTGACTCACTTTGCAACTGTGTCTCGTTGAAGTACCTAGCACTCGGTGTGGAGAACCATACGCCATAACCGATGACGTGAAGCCGTCGAACCCTGTTTCGTGCAGGTACTTGACGCATTTGAAATGTCCATTCTTCGCAGCGATGATCAGAGACGCTGTCGAGCAACGCTCGCTCCGGTTTTCATGCAGAAACTGTAGGACATCAAGCCGGCCGTTCTCGAGCGCTGCGTCCTGCGCGGCGGCCTCCATGAACAGCTCACTGCGGTGTTTATGGAGGAACTTGATAACTGCGAGATGCCCATTCTTGGCGGCACTCTCGATAGCAGTCTTTGTCCACCCTTCGATCTGGTACTCTTGCAAATAGCGAACGACTTCGAGGTTCCCAGACCCCGAAGCGCAGTTCACCGCATACTGCGTCCACCCCTCGGGCTGGTGCTCGTGGAGAGACTGGACGGTGCCCAGGTTCCCCGACCCCGCCGCGGTGTTCAGCGCGTTTTCTGTCCAGATGTTGGTTTGTGCTTGTGGAGAAAACGGACGAGCTCCAGGTTGCCAGACCTCACAGCGTGCTCCATGCATCTTGAAGTGGGCTCTTTCACTCCGGTTTCAACTAAGAACCGTGCGAGATCCAGGTTCCCAGTTTCTGCTGCTGCGTCCATCCATTTCGCTGAGAGCCGGTACTTGCGGTCGCGAAGCCAGTGCACGATCAGGAGGTCTTCGAGTTTCGCGATCTCGCGGGGTAGGCTCTTGGTCACGCGCCGGTGGTGGTTCATGAAGAAAGTCACGTAAAGCCAGTCAAGGAGCGCCAGATCCCGCGTGTGCAAGAGCGCGAACCCCATGACCTCGTTGAACTGAGCGTGCGGACTGGACGCGTACGCAGGAATCTCGGAAGGCTCACTGAGTGCGCTGATGACTCGCTTGTTATTGTGTAGGATCGCCACTCGTCAGAGTGTGACATCGCGTTCCTTCACATCCTTGCCACGCCCATGACCTAAAACCTTGGCACGTTCGCTCTCGATGTGCTCAGAGTATTTGGTCTCCTTGAACTCGAGGACAAAGTACGGCACGCCGGGCATGAACGCCGTCACTTGGTGGAGAAGCACCGTGTTGGTGAGTGCTTGCACCAGTGGCGAATGCATGCAGCTGAGATATTGAGGATAAGATTGAAGGCTCGCATGTAGTGAGTGCAGTTGAGCCTGTTGGCTCTTCCCCGCTGGATGACGCCAGGAAGCCGCACGCAATACATTCAAAGCTCAGCTCCCGTTGAACCTTCTCAGTAACATTGACAGCATCTTGCACCTGGAGCATCAGGTTTTGGATTTGCAGCTTGTTGGATTTCATCTTCTCGCTCATGAAGTTCACGACAAACTCCTGCAGGTGCACCATCTCAGGCGTCATATTGGGGTCTTGCGCCTCGACGAAAATGCGACAGTGGGTCTGGAACAACGTATCCGTTGGAGAAGGGGTAGATGATAAGGACGGTATTGAACTGGAAGTCTCCAGGTCCGTCAGCACCACCCACCCGTTTTCACGGATCACGAGCGCGCTCTCAGAGAACGTGATTCGAGTAGTGAGTACCAACACAATGCGATGCGGCTCCACGAATTTGCGAATGACGAACGTCCCAACCATGCGGTAGCCACCGACCGTCTCAGTGAACTCAATGCTCACGTGCTTCTCGCCACGATTGCACACTTGGTTCGCCTGTCAAGATCAGAACACAACAAAGAGGAAAGTTAGATTGGAGTTCAGTTTCGTATTGAAAATGGGAACTCTCCAACATCTCATCAAAACATAAGTGCAAAAAAACTTACTTGTGATGCCTGGATGAAATGGTGGCAGGGCTTCCGGCACTCGATGCGGGCACTCACGCCAATCTGCTGCCAGAGGAAATGCTCCAGATCGCTCAGCCTGCAGCTCAAGGGCGTGTTGGTCGTGAACTCGTGCGACGAGCCGAGCACCGGGTCGCGTTCGAAGTGGCTGCTGGCGAACACGCGACTCGTGTTCCGTCTGGTTGTGATGTGAGAGAGAATCTCGGGAGTGCACGCGTACAGTTTCTCTAAATGCACCAGCATGTCCACGAACTGCGAGGTCTGTGCTGTCGAGAGGTCGCTCCCAATGGTATTGACCTCGCTCACCGCATTCTGCTTCGCGATTGCAGCGAGAAAGTCCAGGTCCTGTATCAACAAAACACAGACAGAGATCAGCCTCAACCAGTCTCACGTGAGAACCATTGCAAGTCCACGGTTGACTCAGACCAGCCCATCCCGTTACGACGTACTTGCTTCGAAAGCTTGAGCTGGAAGAGCTGCTCCAGCGCCGCGCAGACCTGGCGCTGCTCCTGAACCGCGTCTTTCAAGTGCCGATTCCGCTGCTTCGCTCGCTGCACCTTCGTGAACTCCGCCACGGCTTTCTTGAACCAGAGGTGGCTCAGCACTCGCGCTCCAAGCGCTGCCGATACATCCTCGTGGTCGCCCACATCCGGTGGACTCTGCTCTGCTGTCGACTCTGCTTCGGCACTTGCTGTTGCGCCTTGACCACAGTACCTCTGCAGAAGAGTCAAGTGCGCTTCCAGATCCGCCACCTGGTCTCGCAGCCGCGCCTTCTCCGTCCGCTGCCGCTTCCGCCACCGCTGGGCCGCGCTACTTGGGGGAGACAGCGCGTCTTGCTCCGGCTCGGGGTGGTGCGCTGCGGGCGTAGGACCCACACACGTCTTGGGCACGACTGCCGCCTCTGGCATCAGCGGGCTCTCGCAGGCGTCCATCAGCGCGAGCGCGGCCTCCAGCGTCGCTTGCTCCGCCATGTGGACTGGCTTTCATTATTATTGTCTTGGTCACTCTATCCATAAATTTGTAGAGTTTGGGCACAAGCACACATGACCAAACTCTACCAATTTATGCAAGGATGTTGCACGAATGTGGATTGAAGAATGCATGTGAACTTTTAAATTTTGTGAGTCAAATGCCACTGTAGCCGATGTCACAATATTGTATTCTATAATAGTATGCAATAACTTTTGGAGAGAGAAGTACTGATATGCTCAAAATGAGGGCTCTTGTTTCGTGGGCACCGACACGTTTTTTCTTCCTCTCTGTCACTCCCTTGGCGTGAACTGCACAACCCACCTCAATTCTAGGCTGCCTGCCCTGTCTCACAAGCTTCCGCGTGAGGGTTGACCAACAGTCCACTCTCCCGTTCTCACGTCGACGTCCAACCCAGGGAAGTAGGTATATTGCTTTTTGTCTTGCATATTGAAAGACCCCGAGTACTGGAAGTATTGACTGAGGCATTCGAATTACCAACGGGTAACAACGTAAATATTATTCTTCATGGCACACGCATTCGTAAGCGAGCAAATGCCGATTTGATGATGTGGTAAGCGGTTATCCTCTGCAGCGACAAAGCGAATGCTCCAAGCAGCACTGTAGACCACCCGCCCATTCTGGAATTATGACCACAAGCTATTCAGATGAATAGTTCGCTAGTGCGGCGGGAATTCCAGTTGTTGAAGATGCCCCAACAATGCTCCGGAGGTTGCTCAAAATGAATTCGATATGTATATTCAATGCGATACATGCATGCGTAAAAAAAGTAAAAGAAGTACAAACATGAATAGACCAGAACCTTCCTGAAAAGCCCAGAGGAAATCAGAGCACTTGCGTGCCTCGGAACTCTGAAACCTACTTCTTCTGGTGGTTGACGTATCGGATCGCGAGTGCGCCGAGGATGCGGAACCCGATCACAAATCCGATCAGCACGAAGAAGTACGACGTGATGTTGTCGTGTTTCATGCCGAAGACCCCTCCGTGAACTCCTTCACGGTCATGTGCCCCAAGTTCACGTACTTCCCAAGCGCTTCGTCGAAAGTCGGGAGTTCGGGGCAGTCTGCGAACACGAGCGCTGCCGCGATCGAGAGCGGGAATCGCAGCGGCGCGATGTCGTAGAGCCACTTGTAGCCCGACGGGATTGTACTCGCTGGCGGACTGAAGCCCATGAACAGGAACAGGATGTTGATCACGAGCACGCCGACGATCGTCGCGACCTCTTCGCTCGGCAGCAGGAACGCGAAGAGCTGTCCCATGTACGTCTGCATCAAGATCATGAGCGACAGGTTGAGCCAGAAGAGCACCGCGGTGCCAAGGCCCGTGAAGCCCACCATGGGGAAGAAGATCAGCGTGAACACCAAGGAGCTCGAGAACACGTACGGGAGCTCGACGAGCGTCGCGCCGATAAAGTACCAGAACGCGTTGTACGTCTGCGACGCGCGCTCGCGGTAGAACGACGGCCGCTCCTTCGACATGACGGGGATCGCGGTCGTGAAGCTCAGGAATCCTTTGAACACGATCACGATGAAGATCATGCCCACGCCCGAGTTGAGCCCCTGGTAGGAAGCGTAGTTTGCGTCGACGAAGATCACGCCAAAGAGCAGCGCGAGCAGGATCGAGATCCCGAAGCGCGTCAAGTTGTACGTCGGCGTGCGCCAGTAGAGCTTGAAGAACCGGCCGATGACAAACTGCATCTGCAACTTGGTGTTACCAGCGCGCTTGCTGTCAAACACCAGCTCGGGAGAGTATGGTGCTGGGGTCATGACCCCCGGTCGCGCCATGGTCTCTTCGAGTACCCGCTTCTGTTCGCTGTTGCTGAAGACTTGGACAAAATCCGTCGCACTTTCTGAGGAGGTTGTGTTGTCGACACCAGCGCCGATGCACTCGAGCATCCACGTCGCGGGGTTGTAGCCAACTGGAAGTGGTGCCACGCCCGGGATCGCCTCAAAGTAGTCGATCAGGTTGCGGCATTCGTCGCCCAAGGGACCGAAGAACACGGTCTCACCACCGCGCTTGAGCAGGAGCAGGCTGTCGAACAGGAAGAACACCTCGGACGACGGCTGGTGGATCGTACACACTACCGTGCGACCAGTGTTGGCGACTTTGCGCACGCCGTCCATGATCAGCTTGGCGGAGCGAGCGTCGAGTCCGCTCGTCGGCTCGTCGAGGAACAGCACGCTCGGCTGGGCAGCGAGCTCCACGCCGATGGTCAAACGCTTCATCTGCTCCACGGACCGCCCGCGGATGATCTGGTCTGCGATGGCGTGCATGTCCAGCAGGTCGAGGCACTCGTTGACCGAGTCGAACTTCTTGCTCGCTGGCACGGCGCTGTCCTGGCGGAGAAACGCACTGAACGTCAGCGCTTCACGGATCGTCGAGGCGTCCGAGTGGATGTCCATCTGCTCACAGTAGCCAGTCGATCGGCGGATGGTCAAGTCGTTCGCTTGGTATCCGTTCAACAAGATCTCGCCCTGCACCTGCCCTCCAGTCTTGCGGCTCGCAATGACGTCCATCAGCGTCGTCTTGCCCGCGCCGGATGAACCCATCAACGCGGTGATCGTCCCAGGCAACGCGTACCCAGTGATGCCCTTGAGCAAGTCAATGGATTCCTTCGGGTTGCCTGGCAGCGGCACAGTGTACCTCAAGTCCTTGAACGCTAGCGTCACGGGGATGAAGTTCGTCTCTCGCGCCTCGACCTCCATGATGACCTCCTCGGGGATCGAAGTATCCAATTTGTAGTTCTTGGGCGTCGTGGCGAGGGCGTACTGGTCTTCCGCCTCGCCCTTGTCCTTCTTGCTGACGATCACATTCTCGGGAGCCTCGTAGCGCTTGTACTCGAGCACCAGGTAGGACAGGACGATCAGGAGCAAGTACACCACGACCATGATGATCATCGCGTAGGGTACCCAGTACCTCTCTCGCTGCCGACGTCGAAGAGGCTCAAGTAGTATTCGCCCATGGTCTGCCCGTTGTTCGCAGCGCAGTAGTCGATGCCTTCGTACACACAGACGTCGAACTCGCTCGAGCGGTACTGGTTCACAGCCAAGGCGCGGAGACTCCAGCTCAGCGGGTTGATCCAGTAGACCCAGATGAAGTAGTCTGGGATCTGGGACTTGAGGATGAAGAACCCGGAGAACATGATGCAGAAGATGAGCGAGACCATCGACAGCGGCGTCGCGATGTTGTTGTCCGGACTGGCGGACGCGAGGAAGAAGAACCAGGTGCTGAACACGAGGTTCACCAAGAACAGGATCGCCTCAAACACGAGGAACTCGGCCACGCTCGATGCGAACCCGCACAGCCAGTACACCATTGTGCCAAACATGATGGTCTCCGCGATGACGATCGGGATCTGGGGCGCGACGTTCGCGAGCACGTACGAAGATGTGCGGTAGAAATTCGCTTTGCGCTGCTTGTAAAACACTTCGCGCGCGGGAAAGAACGTCGGCACCTGCGGGAACTGGCCCATCGATAGGAAGAGCACTCCGGCAAACGTGACGCCCATCACGACCTGGACCTGGGTCGGATCGAACTTGTAGAACGTGGTGGAGTACAAGATCCCCATGATGATGATCATCACCGTGCGTCCGGCGACGAACGGGATGTTGCGGAACTGCACCATCAGCTGGCGGCGAAGGAGCGTCGCGGTGTTGCCCCAGAACGACTGGTGGAACTCGGGCATGAAGTCCATGTGGTCCCCCACAGTAGCGAGCAGCTCAGGACCGTGGAGCTCGCCCAGCGCTTGAAGCGTCCTTGCATGGATGCTCGAGTTCCGAAAGACCTCGGCGAACTCGCTTGCGTAACGAGGAAGTGGCTGCTGGGTTCGCTTGCTTGAAGGATCCACCTCGTACACATACTGTTGCTTTGTCCCCAAGTCCAGCAGGAAATCCGCGACGTCGCGTCCTGGAGGACAAACGAAGCCCAGGTCCTGGAAGTAGTCGACCACCTGGTCGCGAGGTCCGTGGTACATCACTTCGCCTTCGTTCATGATCATGACGTCGTCAAAGAGCGCGAACACCTCGGGCGAAGGCTGGAGCAGCGCGATGACCACGGTCTTGCGGAACGTCTTGGCGATGCTCCGTTGGGTGTTGATGATGTCGTAGGTCGCCGCGCTGTCAAGCCCCGTGCTGATCTCGTCCATGAGCGTCACGTACTTCATGCCGAACTCCATCTCGCCCGTCGTCACGCGCTTGCGCTCGCCACCCGAGACGCCACGCAGCATGGCGTCGCCCACTACCGTGTCTTGGCAGTTCTGAAGCCCGAGCTGCTGGATGATCACATCCGGGTAGTGCGCGAACATGGCATTGGCAGCTTCAAGCGCGGCGGCGTTCTCCGCAGCGGTTCCTTTGCTCAGCAACTCTTCGCCACGGCGAGAGAGCTCGCCGCCGCAGAACGTGTGCGCGAACTCGAGGGTCTCCTTGACCGTGAGCACAGGGTAGTGCTTGTCGCGTTGGTCGACGTAGGCGGTAAACTGCGGCAGGGTCTTGCCGATCTCCTGCTGTGGCACGCCGTTGTATGTGATGTCGCCTTCGAGCGTGATGTTCTTCTCCACCGGAAACCGGCCGCTGAGGATCTTGAGCAGCGACGACTTGCCGGAGCTGGGCTGACCGAGCAGCAGCGTGATGGTGCCAGGCTTGAAGCAGCCGCTCACGTTCTTCAGGATCTCCTTGCGCACCTGGTTCTTCTTGGTCGACACAAACAGCTTCTTGACCGTGTTGGGCAGCGTGGGCAGCTCCGACTTCGACGACGATGAATCGTCCTCGGCGACAACGATGTCCGCCGAGAGGCTCAGGTTGCTGAAGCGCAGCTCCATCTGCGGCAGCGCCTTGCCCAAAGCCGCTTCGAGCGTGGTCGTGAAGTACTCGTGGAGCACGTGCGGGCCGTGGGCCATGAGCGTCTCGCCGGACTCGTGGCTGACGTGTTTCTGCGGCTCGAGCGCCATCGCGGATGGTTTGCTTCAGTCTTAGTCGATGGATCTGGAGCCAACCGGACGCGGATGTTGCGATAGAAGGACAGTTGAAAAGTGAGCAACTGGAAAGTAGGAACCGGAGGGCAATGTGGCGATTTTGAAACGTTAAGGGGTTCCTAAGACTAGCGCTTCATCGCAAAGCAAATGGCTCGTGAGCTGGGACTTTTCTGCGCGTGGGGCGGTGTGTACTCATCAGAAGGGGTTGGTACACGCCCCATTATTGCGGATCTGCGGGTCTGTCTGATTGTTACTAAGCCGATTTGATTACCACCAAAGTAATCCAACCCCATTTTTGCAGCTTCGAGCCGTCTTGATTACTACCCGATTTTATTAACGATGGGGATTTTAGTCGTTTTTGACCAATCAGACACTGCTATTGGATGAAAATAAACTTCCGAGCGACCAATTACATTCGCAAAGCTTCCCGGATAAACGCAAGGAGATCGATCACACTTGAGGCTCCCGCGTTGATGCGAGAGCCGGCGCGCTTGGTTAACACACACTTCCACGTAAAGACATCCTATCGTCCGTTTGCTTCTTCTCACGAACGCATAGCCGCCAGTGGTGCTGCTCTCAAGCCGCTCGCCATGCCACCCCCAAGACTGTCAAAACTCCGATTTACCGCCTCAGCTTTTATGCAAAAAGGTAGCTTTTAGCCTGGCGTAATCATCACTATTGATTGCCCGCGAGTTCTCACCGTCATCCATTTTGAACCGGATGATGTTGGCTGGAACTGTTTGGCGATTGCCGCAATCGGTCGGTCTCACAAGCGTGGAGTAGTGTTCACCATCCAGAGTCACTCCATTGTGGCCGTGGCATGTGGCAACACCTCGGAAGCGGCGCAGGTTCCCAGCAGTTCCATCCAAGCTGATCTACCTATCTCTAGCAAGTGACAAAGAACCGCGAAGATCGCACCCCTTCCAGCGCCATGTTCCGGCCCAGTCTCCAGCGAGTTCCGAGTTCCAACTACCTGCGACAATTTGTATCTCCTCGTACTTTCGACGTCACTCTCCGTATTTGGCGGAGGATCCTTCCAATTCACTACTTCGTCTTCTGGAGACAAGATGATGATCAGCGACGTTATTGCGTTCGCGGTTGTGCAGCAACTGAGACCTTCCGCCATCACTTCTGGGAACGCCCTCCCAACAACAAAATATGGTAAATCATCCTCAAACAATGACGCCGTATCCTCCAGCGTCCAGCCTCCTGGCACCAAGTCCTCTTCGGGCTCGACCTACCGCTCCGCTATCGATCGAACCAACACTCTCGCGGGGCTCTTCTAGTAGTTTGGAATATCACTCGTAGCACCAACTTCGCTGTGTTATGGCAGAATCGAAACCACCGCAAGCATCAACAGGAACTATCACCGAATCTGGATGCGCAGCGCTGCATGATCAGCTATATCTTCCGCCTTCACCTCCGCCATGCCCTCAACCACGCAATCTCTAACGACCAAGATCTCTTACGCACACTTGTCGACATCAATGACATCATCTCTCGTACTCAGTCGCCACAAGAAGCTTAGCTAAGTTACTCTATGTATCAAGTTTGTCGGACTGCTCCTTCGGGCAGAAGAAAAAGTCCGACCTGCCTTTTTTTAAACAAGTTAAGATTATCTTTACCCACACACACCCAAACACACACACACCACACCTCCCTCAAAGATATCCGATGGCCACCCTTCTTCGAGACAAGATTTGGTGGTTAGCGAAGGTTCTCTGGAGAAAAAAATCGAGTAAGATGACGGACAGAATGAAAGCTTTGTTGCTCGCTCATTCATTCATTTATATTTCTTGGGCTCGCTGAGGCGCAAGCTGGGGTCACTCAGCCCTTTGAGAGCATGGGAGACGTAATAACAGGTTTGCTTTGGAAGCGGTTACGGCCGAGTTCAAGTGTCGCCAAAATAGCCATTTGAAGTGGCAAAATAGCTCTTTTCGACGATTTTGCCTACTTGAACACAAAACGTCTATTTTGCTCAAATAGCTATTTTCAAAATTGGACTTTTCGTTTGATTTTGAAAATACTGTAGCTATTTGAGGTGATACAATCAAGACTCAACTTCCATTTCCACACCCGATCACAAAAACCCAAATGCCCATTTTGACAACTCGCATTTTGCCAAATGTCGATTTCAGCCCAAAATAGCTTTTTCTGCCGGAACACAGCCTAAAACCGACAACCACAAAATATAACCGAAAAACATTTTGTAAAACTGACTTTTAGCTAACCGAAAAAGTTTAACCGACTATCTGTGAAAACTGGCTTTTTGTCTGACAAATGATTGGTTTTCAGCCAATCAGAGCCCACCGCCGCTGAGGTCATATGGTGAGACAAAAAGTTCAGGAGCTCTTTTCACGGAGCTTCCCTCGCGGAGACAGCTCATCACTCTGGAAGCATCAGCTGCAACAGGAGAGACCGACGCCTGTACATCGCAAGACGCTCAAGATGGAGCCGGAGAACGACGACGCCCGTCCGTCGCTAGACGCCGCGTTCGCGTTCTTCCTCGAGTGCTGCGGCGACGAGGAGGCGGAGGGAGTCCGGACCAGCGGCAGTGGCAGCAGTAGTAGCAGCGCCTCGACAGTCGATGGCTTACAGAAGACTCACTCGGTCAAACTGCCGAGTGGTGGACTCCGTCCGCAGTGCCAGCAGTCTCAGCAGGAGACCACGGCCCAGAGCGCTAAACCTCCTGCACAACCCCAGCAAGTGCCGCAGCCTCGACCTGCTGGACACCGTGAGAGCAATCGACGCAAGCGCTACCGACTTGAGGTTTCGAGTTTGCAGAGCGAGATCAAGGCGCTGGAAGGACGAGTGACCCGCCTGCGCAAGTTTGGCGGCGAGTGTGAACGTATCTTTGGTGTGCCAGTGGGGTTTGACAGAGCGGTGGCGGAATACAACAAGCTTCAGGAGGCGAAGCAGCGCAATGCGGACTTGAAAGAGGCGCTCGCGGAGCAGCAGGAAACGAGCGCAGCGCTGGAAAAGCTCTTCAAAGAGAAGTTATCAACGCAAGTAAGTGATGTAAACGCATGTCTCTCTTTTCAGCTGTGTAGTGGGTAGTGGGGTCTCACCTAACGTTTGTTTGATTGGCTGACTGTGTGCAGGATTTGGACTTCTTGTCTGAGCTCGAGAGGCAGAATGCAGGAGGGGCAGAGTACTGCGAGTTGCTCAGCCAGTTAGTGGACATGTACGCCCGTACACCCGACGTGCTTGCGGCCATCGGAACGAGAGACATTGGTAGCGTGTTCAACAGCTGCAACGAAGATCACAGCCCAATTCTGGGATCCTCCCAGCAGTCTATCACAAACACGCCGCTCTCGTCCAGCTTTCGCCAACTGGAGCAGTTTGTGTGGCATCAGGTGGCGCTCAACATCAACGCAAAGTGCACCACGAAGTCGACCCACTATCAGCTGGAAGTGCCGCAAGTGCGTGTATGTCCTCCTCTGTACTTAAACGATGAGATCTTGTTGTGAGCTATCGGATATTAACCTCATGGATGCTTTGTAACAACGTAGGTGAACTGTTATGGCAACCGCTTCCACGTTGTCTACAGCGAGGCACTGGGCGGTCGAAGCATGGACGGGGTGGTGGTGATCCGCAGATTCGTCGAGCCGCATCGCGTGGTGATCGTGATCTCAGCGCACCACTCGTTCCCAGGAAGCGCGCTCGTGATTCGCGAGGACGGATGGATCATCATGACCGACACGAGCAAAGCTACGCCAGACAACACAGGAGGCACCCTGCTGCAGACGCACTTTCGCATCTACACGGAGAAACAGGACGCGCCGCTGACAAAAGAGATCGAAGTGCTCCGAGACTTTGTCGTGAAGGCGCTGAGTACCAAGTCGCGACTCTACCATCAGCGCGTGCAGTACATGATGCTGCAAGCTGTCTTCGAGTCCAAGTTCTCGGAGCAACTGCACAGCCAGCTGAACCTCGGCTGCGTCGCGTGCGGCTTGCACGCGTCAAGCGAACACGATGGGAGATAGATAGGTATTCTAGCGAAGCACTGCGTGCTGAATGCGTCATGATGTCAGAATGAAGAGTTGTTTCTGTGTGAATTCCAGCGCATTGTACTGGTGTCATGTATACTTGTACGTATACTCCGAAGCAGACGAAGCAAAAATGATTATCCTAAGTGTATACTCTGCTGTTCGACTGGTGGAAATGATCAGAGTGATGGTGAAAATCATGACATCAACATTCTGGATTGCGGCCGTGATCACTCTCTCTCTCGTTTGCATTGTGATCGGATGGAAGGCTTTCATTCTACTGGTCTGCCCAGTTCCATCGTCTCTGCGTTCTGCGACAACGGAGGAGTACAGAACTCAGTTCGGAAACCTTCGCCTCACACGCAAGAGAGAGAGATTCCCATCACGAGTGTCGAAACCGAGAGAGAAAGCAAAGGTACCAATGAGTTTTCTGATAGACGATGAAGAGCAGGCGTTGCTCGCTGATGCGCTCGCGTTCATCGACATGTTTGCGCATGAAGATGGCGACAGCGCGTCGTCGAATAGCGATGGCTCGACCTCCTGCTTCGATCGCCTCGAGCAGCATTCTCCACCATCGTCATCATCGGTGGCGGCAACTCCTGCACGTCCAGCGAGGACGAAGCGCTTCGTTCCCGCCAGCAGCAGCACGAACAGCAGCGACGACAGCAGTGGAGGACGGGAACTGAATGATGCCGATCAAGAGAGGAAGAAAAAGACGAAGGGCCGGGCAGCAAACACCGACGCGGTGCACCGGTACCGCAAGCGCAACAAGACCGAGATCTTGGAGCTTCGAGTGGAAGTGGCGCAGCTTGAGACGCGCCTCGCAGAGCTTCGCATTCGACGTGCCGTGGTCTCCACTAGAGCTGTGGCCGATGGAGCCGGCTTCTCTCGATCCAGCAGTTGTGCCACCCAACTCCAACTGGAAGCTGCAGCACCGTCCACCGGCTTTGATGCCGCTGTGTCCGAATACAAGAGACTCCAGGAGTCCGAGGCGCTCAACCGCAAGCTGAATGCAGCGATGGCGATGCAGCGCGAGGCCAACTCGACGCTTGAAGGCTTTTTCCAAAAGCAGGTCACGAAAAACGTAAGTTGCATTTTGCTTGCGTGGATCAGATTCTTCCGGAACCATATCGCTGATCGTTGTGGTTGTCTTCTCTTGGTGCTTGCGTTGCTTGTTTAGGACTTGAGCTTCGTGCTGGGTATCCAGAGACCGCTTGCGAAGGTATCCGAGGCACGCAAGAACTCGTCTTCCTCTTCGCCGCCGTCTCAGCAAGACGCGTTGCTCTTCGCTGAGCTCTTCCACCACTTGAGAGTCACGATCTACTGCAACACGGCGTCGGTGCTCGCAGCGTTCCACAGGAGCGACGTCAACTGCGTATTCAGCAAATCGCTGCTCAAGCAGGACCCGCGAGTCGGCAAAGTGCTCGAATGCACGTTCAACACGCCCGTCTCGTACAACTTGAAGCAGCTCGATTTGCTCATGTGGAACCACCTGACGCAACCGATCGACTTCGCGAGTGCAGCGCAGGTGGCTCAGGCGATTCCGAATGATGTCGAAGAAGACAATGACAACCAGCAGTTCACGCTCAAGTCCTGCAACAAGCTGGGCGACGTGCAGTTGGAGTACGTGTGTGCGATCCGAAAGTTCTCTGAGCCGCACCGGGTCGTGCTCGCGTTCACGTCGCTGATGACGCCAACGGGCAGCGGGCTGTTCTTCCGCGAGAACGGGTGGGTGGTGCTCTCGGATCCGCAAGTGCCAGTGTCAGAAGGCAACCGAAGCAGTGGTGAGGATCCGTCACCGTCAACCCCAAAAGCGCTCTCCCAGACCGTCTATCAGCTGCACGCCGAGCGGTCACCATCTCTGAATACCGCTTGCACCGCCAGCGCGACCGCAAGTGAAACGCAACTTCTGTCACCTGAGCTCCTCGCGCTCCAGGACTTCGTGCTGACTGCCCAGGGCGACCGCATGCGCACGCATCAGCTGATGGTCCAGAACACGCTGCAGCACCCGATCGATGCGATCCCTATCGGTGGGATCCTCGCTTCCTGCTTGCTGGCAGGTTAGCACCCACACGGAGATCCAACAGATCCCAAGCGATCGTGTGGCTCTCGTGGCAAGACGCTCGCTCCGCCACACGATCCGCGAAGGAAGAGGAAGGGCCAATGCGAACGCAGCCATTCATTCACTGCGAAAGCCTACACCAAGCGTACAGAGTTGCGGCGCTTTGGACCCACCATGCCCTCACGTTATCACAGATCTGTGAAAATTTGGTGGTGCGGTGGTAACAGGGCAATTCCTATTGCCGTGATGCCCATCAAAGTTGTCCTGGTCAACCGCGTGGCGAAACCCTAGCAGAGTGACGGTCGCAAATCATGACATCATCAGTGTGATTGCGGTCACCGCGCCTTCGGATTGGCTGAAAATGCGCGCAAGCTGATGGATTCTCGCCACAAAAAAGAGTCAAATGGACAACAGAGTGATGGTAATTGGGTTGGGGTTCGTCATGTGGGAGACGTGTTTGAACAGGCTGATGCGAAGAGCTCATTACTGAAAACGCCAAGCCATTGACACAAGAGAGAGAGAGAGAGAGAGAGCTTCATGAGCTTCTTGCTGGAAGAAGAGGAGCACGTGACGCTCGCAGAGGCGCTCGCGTTCATCGACACGTTCGCGCTTGAGGACGTGCAGGACATCGGCGGCGAAGAAGAAGACGAGAGCGGCTCGGCCAGCGACCACTCGAGCGAGTCCGACGCGTCCTCGTCCTCGCCACTGTACGTCGAGCTGCGCTTGCCATCGAATGCGTCGTCTCATACGGTTGCCAGTGCGAAGAGCTACACCAACATCAGCAGCCCCGGCGGAAGCAGCTCCAGCAGTACGTCTTGCAGTCCGAATAGCCCCGCGAGCAGCACCGATAGCAGCAGTGACGGCGACGACGTGATGGACGAAGAGCAGAAGAAGCTGCTGAAGACCCGTGCGGCGAACACGCGCGCAGTGAACCGGTACCGCAAGCGCAACAAGAACGAGATCCTCGAGCTCCGCGAGCAGATGCTGCAGCTGAACGCGTATCTCGCGCAGCTGCGCAAGCGAGGCGCAGTGGAGACATCGTCGTCGTCGTCGTCAACGTCGAACTACTTTCGCTCGAGCGCTACCACGACTAAACTGCTCCAGTTGAAAGGGGGAACAGCGTCATCGTCGGTGAACGGAATCAACGAAGCAGTCAACGAATTCCGAAAGCTGCAGCAGTCCGAAGCGCTGAACCGAAGGCTGAGGGAGGCGCTCGCAAAGCAGCGCAACATCAACTCGACGCTCGGAAGCCTCTTCCAGCGACAGATCGCGAAAAACGTGCGTTATGCTATTCCATTGCTGTATTTTATCGATTATTGCGAGTTTATGAGGCTGACAATGTTGCTGCTTGCGTGTATCCACTGGACAATCCTACAGGACCTGACCTTTGTGTTCGACATCGAGCGACAGCTGCAGAAGCAGACACCACCCGAGCCTCGCGTGGTGCCTCCGATGGCGCGCGACTCCAGCATGATCTACTCGCAGCTCTTCCACTATTTGAAAGAGACCGTGTACACTAGCACCCCATCAATACTCTCCATGCTGCACAAGAACGATATCGAGTGCGTGTTCAACAACACGCTGGTGAAGAACGACCCGAAGCACGGCAAGATGCTCGAGTTCATGTCGAATGCGCCAGTCAACTGCAATCTGTCACAGCTCGACGCGCTGCTCTGGACGCATTTGACCCAGCCAAGCGACAGCGAAGCCCTGGAAGAATCGCTTGCCCAGGCTTCGCGAGAGCCGCCCTGCGAACGACAGTTCACGCTCAACTTCAGTGGGAAACTGGGCGACGTGCACATGGACGGCATGTCGGCGGTCCGCAAGTTCGTCGATCCGCACCGGATCGTGCTCGCGTACACGTCGCTGCTGGTGCCCTACGGGAGCAACTTGTTGTTCCGCGAGAACGGCTGGCTCATCAGTTCCGATGCCCACGTTTCCGGGTGTACCTCAGCACCCGCGGTCTTCCAGACGTTCTACCGACTCTACGCCGAAGACCAGTTCAACAGTGGCACTACGCCGAAGCAAATGTCCCCCGAGGTGAACGCGCTGCACAACTTTGTGATGAACTCGCAGGGCGAGAAGATGCGCGCGTACCAGCTCATGATGCAGAACATGCTGGTGCACCAGATGGACAAGATCTCGGGCGGCGGCATCCTGTCGACGTGTATGACGGTCGAGGTGGCAGCGTCATGAGCATGGTGGGACCAACACAGAAGTGCAGACAGGTCTACACATCACTCGTGGGATAGCTGGGTATAATTTATAAGTGTACGTGTATCGGGAAGAGAAGTAGTTGAAGGCGAAGGCGAAAGAGCTTGTGTGAATATGAGGGCATGCTTCTGAGAAGACTGGTTGCCAAGACATTGCTATCTCAAAAGCAGTTTATCGCCAGGTAGTACGAACAACCATTCGACTCGTAATAGTGACGATTCAATGGGTGTGTATAAGCAAGAGATGAGAATCGTTTGTGTGTGAGGGTAAGCTCAGCTCTGCGGTTGCAGTTCATGGTCGTCAGACTGCACGATCGGACGTCTGACCAGACGCCCGAGGCACAATGGCACCGGCAGCTTTGAAAGATCGCATATAGTTGCATATACACTCGCTTCGTCTCAGTGGCGCCAAGAGGTACAGCCGCGCCATAGATTGAGGCACAGCGCACCGCATGAGATTCACAAGTCGCAGATGGACACCTGATCCGCTCAGGTGCCACTTGAGCCAGTACTGTATGTTTCAGAGTGATGGTTACCACCATGACATCATCACTGCGACATTGCGGTAATAATCAGCGATTGGCGCATTGTGATTGGCTGAAAAACGAATTTCCCGACCTTGCGGCGCCAAGCAAACTAGCCAGTGCTTGCAGCAGTGAGCAGCTCATTTCCAGAAAAGCAACAGCGCAGTGAAGAGCACGCACCCGCCCGCCCGCCGGTTGATTGACTGCCCTAAGAGAGAGAGAGAGACCGTACGACCATGAGCTTCCTACTGGACGGCGAGGAGCAGGCGATGCTCGCGGACGCGCTCGCGTTCATCGACACGTTCGCGCACGAACAAGAAGAAGGCGATTGCGATGGCACGTCGAGCGACAACTCGAGCACGGGCTCCGAGACCTCCTCGCTCTACGTGGAGCTGCGCATCCCGCGCGCGACTGAGAGTACAGAGACCAACGCTAATGGAGTGGACAGCAGCAGCAGCAGTGGGAGTGGGAGTGACGTCAGCGCTCGTGGCGACGACTTGGAGCAGAAGAAGCGAGTGCTGAAAAGCCGCGAGGCGAACACGCGCGCAGTGTACCGATACCGCAAGCGCAACAAGACTGAGATCCTCGACCTCCGCGAGCAGGTGGGCAAGTTGACATTTCAACTCGCAGAACTGAGAAATCCAGATACTGTGTCGATTACAGGCCATGGGTCCGGGTATCCGCGCTTCAACCCGAAGACCAAGCTGCTTCAATTACAGCCAGTGGCAGCAGCTGCAAGCTTTGACAAAGCGTTACTGGAGTACAGAAAGCGACAGCAGTCGGAGGCGCTGAACCGCAAGCTGAAGGACGCGCTGGAGAAGCAGCGACTCATGAACGCATCGCTTGAGAGCGTGTTCCAGAAGCAGGTCTCGAAGATCGTATGTATCCGCTGTGCTATGTTGCGTTTGTGGATAGTAGATCCGTAATGGTGGCTGACTTGTGCTCTGTGTGCCTATGTTCTTTTTTTTTGCAGGACCTGAGCTTCGTGATAGAGATCGAAAGTCAGCTTCAGAAGAAGGCCAAGACCTGCCACGAGGAGCTTCTCGATCATGAAAATGCGATGGCGTACTCGCAGCTGCAGCGCTACTTGAGAGAAACCGTCTACGAGAGCACGCCTGTGGTTGTGGCAGCGTTGGCAAAGAGCGACATCAACTGCGTGTTCTACCACACGCTGACCAAGAACGACCAGCGAGTCGGCAAGATGATCGAGTTCATATCCAACACGCCGTTGCAGTGCAGCATTGAACAGCTCGAACCACTGCTCTGGGGCCAACTGGTGCATCCCAACGACAACCACAACGTCGCCCAATCGATGGCAGAGGTAAACTCCCAGTTGTTTCGTAGTTTCTCAGCGGTCTCTGTCACGACTTCTAACTCTTTCTCTGTGTGCGTGTGTGCTCATTTGTAGGCGGGGCATGGCGATGCAGGTGGCTGTGAACGAAGTTTCACGATGGCTTTGGACGGCAAGCAGGGCAAAGTCCACGTTAACGGCATGAGCGGGATTCACAAATTCGTCGAGCCGCATCGCATTGTACTGGTGTTCACGTCGCTGCTTTCTGTCGTGGGCAGTGACCTCCTGCTCCGCGAGAATGGATGGCTCATCATGTCGGATGCTCAAGTCTCGGGCTGCGAATCTGCACCAACGGTGTTCCAGACGGTCTACCGCCTGCACGCCGAGCAGAAGAACACAATGCCCATGACGCCCGAGACAGTAGCACTTCGCGATTTCGTGATGGCCGCCCAGAGCGACAAGATGCGCGTGTGCCAGCTGATGATCCAGAACCTGCTGCTGGAACAGCGCGACTGGGTCTCACGTGCCGTTGGTGGGCTGGCGAGGGCCTTGCCGATCTCGTGCTGCGCTTTTCAAGACGCTCAGGTCCAACAACCGATAGCGAGCGCTGCGCAAGGTGTATAATTTATATTTCTTCCTGTTTAGGTGGGGGGGGACGGAAGGAAGGAGGTCGGTACAAATCACCCACCTCCAGTATCAAGGGCTCTGCGTTGCATTGGCTTTCCTTGCCCATGTGTATATTATGTGCGTGTGTGTATGTGTATAGGTCGTTGCCATCAAGACGAAACCAAATGAACACTGAGATGTGAGCTTTCCATGTTTATGAAGATCTCCAGTAATAAGAACACAGAATGCACCTAATGCACACTCACGCTCCAGTTCAAGAGTGAAGAAGACAATGGTGGTGCATCTGGTACCTTTGTGCTTTGGTCGATTGTCGGTCGGGCGGGGTCTGCTGCTAGGACAGTCTGGGGGTCTCTCTCACAGCTTCTTCTTCGTCGACAGAGTACAGTATCTTTCTTTCGACCGGAGGGAGTGGTTGACAAGCGCAGAAGTCGAATGGATTAGATACAATCACAACCTGTCTGATGCAACCAACTTCTCGGGTGACTCGAGGAAATCTCGGTGACTTCACACACACTCCTGAAGAGGAATGGCGGTAATATACTATCACGATGACGCCAATCTTTTCATCGTCATCATAGAAGCCTGATGGCTTCGGTGAGACAGCGCTCGAGGACGAGAGGAGCTCACTTTGTAAAGATCAGCAACTCAGACAGCGAGGTGCCTTCAAGTGCCGTTTATTAACAGCAAACAGACTGAATCTTAAAGCGAGGTGTCGGCCAGCAACGCTCATGACGTTCTTCATTTCGGCAGAAGACGAGAGCGCGACCCTCGAAGCGGCTCTCGCCTTCCTCGACAGCTACGCGAGCGATGCGGAACCGTGCGGCGATCTCTTTCCGAGCTTGGACGCGGAATTCAGCTCGCAAGAACCGGCGTCAGACCAGCTGAGCACGGACCATCAACTTGATAGCAGCGACAACAACGGCAGAACCAGTAGAAACATGATCCAGGCCAGTCGTGCTCGTGCACATCTGAGCGCGAACGCAGCGCTTGATACTGCTGCTACTATATCGCGGATAAGCAAACGAACTCCATCAGTTGCGAATCGAGTGCGAAAGCGAGTCATCGACGAGATCTTGGAGTTGCGCGAACGCGTCAGTCACTTGACGACAAGGCTGAACCAACTCGAAAAGCGACACAACATCGTAACTATACCAAGCCGCGCGCAAGCTGGACCAGCGAAACAACATCGTTCAGACTCCCAACAGCCAGCCTCAACTTTGCAACGCAAGCTCTTCGACACGAAGAAAGTACTCGCATACACTCATGCCGTGCAGGAACTCCAAAGACTCCACGACTCCGAAGCAGCGAACCGAGAGCTACGAGCCACGTGGAGGCAGCAGATCAAGCTCGCAAGGCGATTCGAGACTCTTATCAAGAAGCAGCTCGCGCCAATGGCAAGTACCATGTTGAGATTCTCGTATGGCGTGGGCGTTTTACTGATCGCTCATCGAGTTTTTCCCAACCGTGATATATTTTGCAACAGAACATGGACGTGCTCGTTGACACAAGGAGTGAGCGGCAGAAAGCCCCAACTCACGATAGCAGGTTGGCGCAAGACAATTCTGCTCTCGTTGATCAGCTCTTCCGTTGCTTGGAGCCGCTCTACCGCCACAGCTTTTCAGTCAGCGCCTCCATCGGCTTGCGGGATACCTCTCGTGTCTTCAGCAGCAGCCACGTGCGCCACGACATGGCTCTCGGCGAGAGGTATGAGTTCACGACCAACACGCCTCTGGTGTGCGACTTGCGGGAACTGGACGTGCACGTTCAAACGCTGCTCTCCGGTCGCAAGGTGGCGCTGCAGAAACCCCACACTGGGGTCCATGTAAGCACCTACTTTGCTCACTATCCATACAAGCTGCGAATAGAGCATAACGCTTTTGTATGTAATTACAGAAACCTTCTCCACCGACCACTACAAAGCACGAGCACGAGTTCACGAAGCGATTCGACTGTCGATTTGGTGAGATCTGTGTGGATGGCGTGTCCGTTGCTCGCAGAGACGAAGAGCCGCACCGTGTTGTGATCACGTACGCGTCGCTGCTCGTGTTCCAAGACACGGATCTCGCATTTCGGGAAACCGGATGGCTCATCATGAGCGAGAGGGATGCAACTTGCGGAAGTCCAAGTTCAGGGAAACAAGAAGTTTTGTTCCAGGCATGCTACCAGATTAACTCGGAAACCCTCCCCAGTAGCAGTGAGGCGTCATGCTCGTCCACCTCGCGTGAGAGTGCAACCTACTTCCAGAGCTTCATCCTCCAGTCCCAGTGGGAGGAGATGCGAGCGAAGCAACTGCATCTCCAGGCTGCCACGCTGCAGAAATTTGGCGCAGACGAAGGTGCAAACTCGTCTTAAACAAAATACTACCATCACTTGACTGCCTTGGATACATTGGAACTCGAAAAGAATTAGCGAAATGAAGGGCAACACGCCAGACACTCCTGCAGCCTCATACAGCATACTGCATCCTAACTGAGAGAGAGAGAGAGTTACTGTATTTATTGTATCGACTGAGCCAGTTGTGTGTGAACCATGTCGCCACACACACTCTTGATTCCGGAATGATGGTGTTTTTTGCGACGACGCTCAAATTTGGATGGTAATCAAATTTGAGTCCTCCTTCACAGGACTGATCCGCAAGAAGAGTCAGCTCACTTCGCGAGATCAAGCGTACGAGCCACCGCAACAAACCTCTACGGCAAGAAGCTCTCTGTAGCTCTCCGACCTTCCAACTATGAGTTTCCTGCTTCTCCACCAGGAAGACGAGCACGCGACGCTTGAAGCCGCGCTTGCGTTTCTCGACAGCTGCGGCGACGACGACGAGGGACCGACTTCCCCACTGACGGAGCTCTCAACTGACGCGGACACCACCACCGACGAGCCCGAATGTGCGCAAAGCTCCGACTCCAGTAGCAGCAGCATGAGAGACGTCGTCCAGTACGATGACCAGAGATCGAGTGTGCGTTGCCGCCAAGCGCATAAGGATACTTCATCACGGAAGCGCGATCAGCATATACCGACTGTTGCACGAAGAGTTCGCAAACGAGTTGCTGTTGAGCTAAACGAGCTGCGCGATCTCGCGAGGCAGCTGGCCGCGAGGCTGGATCAACTCCAAACGCGTCGATTGATCTCCCCGAGCCGTGTGAATACCGTCTCGCAAGACACGCCTTTGGCGACCAGTGCGCTGCTTGTGTCTATGATGAATGCGAAAGAATGCTCGCGAGCCCGGGATGACGCAATGATGGCGCTCGAAAAGCTCCGCGAGTCCACTGCAGCCAACCGCCAGCTACGAGCCGCGTGGAAGAAGCAGATCAAGCTGGCAAAGAAACTCGAAAACCTCATCACGAAACAGCTCGCGCCACTGGTACGTTCTCTAGTATTGCTCAGACACTGTAATGCACTTGTGGCAACCACTGACTGATTCTTGGATTGCGCCTACTCTCATTAGGACATCGAGTCGCTCGGCATGATGAAAAGCAATAAGCATACAGCCAGTGCTGGAAACGAGGATCCATCGGTTCAAGTCGACACCAGTTGCTTCGTACAGCTCCGATGGTACTTGGAGTCGATGTACCAGCAAACTGCACCGATCAGCGCGTCCATCAGTGTCAAACGAGACACGTCTCGAGTCTTCAGCAGCAGCTACGTGCACCGCGATTCCATCCTTGGCGACGTATTCGAGTGCACGACCAACACGCCCGTGGCGTGCAGCGTACAGGACCTTGATGTGCACGTCCGGGATCTGTTGTTGAACGAGAAAGCCATGAAGAAGAAGCCCAGCGTTGTGAGCTATGTACGTACAATCGATTTGCTTTGCGTGTACTCCAGTGCTAGCGGATGGTTCCTCATCGACAGTATACTGTGTGCGTGGGCGTGAATCCTGCAGGTCACTCATGAACTACCCAACCGACCAACGAGTCTCGAGCACCAGTTCACGCAGAATTTCGACTGCCAGTTCGGCGGAATCCTCGTCCACGGCGTGTCGGTCTCCCACAAATACGAAGATTCGCACCGACGGGTGCTCGCGTACACGTCGCTGCTGACGCTCGAAGGAACGGATCTCATGTTCCGAGAGACCGGGTGGCTCATCCTCAGGGATCAGAGCGATAATGGTGATGATCTTGATCCCAAAAGATCTCGAACTTCGCTGCTCCAGGGCTGCTATCGCATCCACCGAGAAGAAAACCCCAGCAATGCGGCAGATTCGGCAAACGCAATCGAAGACGGGGCGTACTTCCAGAACTTTATCCTCCACTCGCAGTGCGAGGAGATGCGAACCAAGCAGCTGCATCTCCAGGCCGCAGTGCTGCAGCGATTTGGGTCGGTTCGCGCGTGATTCGCTCTGTGTTAATACAGAATGTAGATAGTAAAGCGTACAAATATGATGTGTTGTGCTAGACAAGATTACACTGCTTGGGTTGGAGAAAAGAGCATTTCCCCGGCTCCAGTTGATTGAAAGGCATCCATCGGTTTCCAAACAAAAGGACAGTTCAGATGTCTTGTGAAAGCATCCCCGAGTCAGTTCGAACGCAAACGGAACAGCGCCATCCAGCTCACTTCGTTTTCAAAATTGAAGCACTCCAACACCTCGCCTTTTGTTGGGAATGTTGGCTGCTGGTACAAATAATGTTGGTAGCTCGTTGCAAACTCTGCTGGCATTGCTCATACACCGTACACCACACTCTCTGGCTCTAGATTTTCGTGTCCTGAGCAAGGAGTCAGACAACTGGAGTTGATTCCCTCGTGGTAATATACTGCATGCCCGCATCTCACTCATTCTCTCTCTCTCTCACTCGCGTGCTCTTTCCCAGTTTTCTCTCTCCGTCTTTACGAAGAGATCATTATCGAAATTGCAGCATACCCCGCAGTCGCTCATCAGACACTGATAGAACGCTTCAACAAACAACCACATCCCATGAGCTTCCTCCTCGCAGAAGACGAGGACGCGACCCTCGAAGCCGCGCTCGCGTTTCTCGACACGTACACGAACGACGACGAGCACCACGATGGCGCACACGACTGCAGCGCTACTGACCTCTCCACTCGACTGGAAAGCGCGCTCAGTTCCCAGGAACTAGGATATTCTCCAACCCCTGGCCAGCCCAGCTCTGACAAGCCGATTCACAGCAGCGATTACAATTGGGACGGTACCCAGAGCGAGTTCACGTTTGCCCACGACAAACCGAACACTCAGCGTATAACTACAGGTGATGCCACCGCCGAAGCTCAGAAAGCTCAACCGGCACCGACAGTCCCAAGGCGAGTCCGAAAAGGAGTCCTCGCCGAGATCTTGGAGCTGCGCGAGCGAGTCAACCAGCTAACGGCGCGACGGAACCAACTCGAAGAGCGAACCACCAGAACCGCCGGACTACCTGTGAGTCGTCCAGAAGTTGCGAAAGAAACGCTAAGAGCCTATAGCGTCGCGGTGCAAGAGCTCGAGAAGCTCCACGAGTCGGAATCCATGAACCAGAAGCTGCGGGACGCGTGGCAGCACCAGATCAAGCTCGCAAGCAAGCTTGAGAAGATATTCAACCGACAGCAAGGCGTGGCAGCGGTGAGTCCTCCTCTGGTGAAGGCGATTCGATGGCAGCACACGACAGGATGGCTACTAATTTTGCTTCATACTTGTGATGACTCAATTGCTTAGGACCTGGACTCTCTCTTTGAAACGAAGAGCGAGCAATGGAAAGATAAAAGCCGTGAGGACCACTTCGTTCGAGACGACACGCTCCTCCTCGCCAAGCTCCACCGGTACCTGGAGCCACTGTACCGCCAAGCGGCATCGGCTGTCGCGTCCACCAGTTTGCGGATACCACTCGTGTCCTCAGTAGCTGTCACGTGCACCACGATCTGGTTCTCGGTGAAATGAGTTTTCTATACCACTACACACACGCCATTGGTGGGCTTCAACTTGCAAAGAGCTTAACGCACACAATCGATTCCCGGTGTCCAGCACCAGCATTGCCTAACGAGTCAAGTAAATTCATCAGTAGCCACCCATTAACTGTCATTGATTAGCTGCAGACGATTGGATTGTACAATTTCCACGTTCCAAATACTGTAGCAAAAATCCAGGTCATCCAGGCCACTTTCTCATCGAAGCACAGACGAACACTTCAACTTGAGTTGTGAATGTTGGTTACTTGTACACGCAATGTTGGTAGCTCGCATGAGCTCTCTGGCTCGAGGTTATTCGATGAAGACTATTTCTTCATTGCGATCAAGAAGCCAGACAACACAATTGATTCTCTGGTGGTATCCAGTGTACACTTGGTCTCTCTCTCTATGTATCTGTATGTTTGTCTATCTCTCTACCCAAGGAGATCATTAACGAAAACGCAGCATACCACACAGTCTGTCATCTATCACTGCTCGAGTGCCTCTGAAAGCCACAGTCGATGAGCTTCCTTCTCGTTCAAGACGAAGACGCGACCCTCGAGGCCGCGCTCGCATTTCTCGACGCTTACACGAACGACGATGAACATCGCGACGAGCCTTACGACCGCAGCACCGAACTCTCCACTGGATTGATACCCGCGTTCCCTTCGCAGGAACTAGAATGGTCGTCGGACTCGAGTCAGTCCAGCCCTGGCATGCAGATCAACCGCATGAGTGGCTGCAACAAGAACAGTATCCTGAATGAGCTCATGCTTGCAGATCAAGGATCGAACGCTCAGTGTAAAGCTGCGGACGATGTCACCATCAAATCCCAGAATGCTCAACCGGTATCGACTGTCTCGAAGCGAGTTCGAAAAGGAGTCCTCGCCGAGATCATGGAGCTGCGCGAGCGAGTCATCCAGCTGACGGCGCGACGGAACCAGCTCGAAGAGCGAACCACCAGAACCGCCGGGCTACCTGTGAGTCGTCCAGAAGTTGCGAAAGAAACGCTACGAGCCTATAGCGTCGCGGTGCAAGAGCTCGAGAAGCTCCACGAGTCGGAATCCATGAACCAGAAGCTGCGGGACGCGTGGCAGCACCAGATCAAGCTCGCAAGCAAGCTTGAGAAGATATTCAACCGACAGCAAGTTGACCCAGCGGTAAGTCCTCCTCTGGTGAAGCCCGTTCGGATGGCTGGGACGTTTGGCTAATCCCGTCTTTTTCTTTTCTCATTCGAACCTTTTTGCTAATAGGACCCGAATTCTCTCTTCGGCGCGGAGAGTGAGCCGACAAGAGCCAAAGGCCACGACGGCTTGTTCGCTCGTGACGACACGCTCCTTCTTGCTAAGCTCCACCGGTACCTGGAGCCGTTGTACCGCCAAACGGCATCGACTGCTGCGTCGACTAGCTTGCGGATACCGCTTGTGTCGACCGTCGCCGTCACGTGCACTACGATTTGGTTCTCGGTGAAATAAGGCTCGCAATTTACACATACGTCACAGATGTACAACTTGCAAGGAGCTTAATGCATAACTATCGATGCCTGCAATCCAGTGGAACACTAGCGTGTGCAGTTGGCTGGTATCAAATCCGGTACTGTACAGAAAACACACTCTCACTCGCGGGAATGATGGTAGCCCATTTGATGATGCGAAGGTTTTCAGTGTAATCAAGCAAGTGCGTGGCTCCCTCCCTCCCTCACTCCCTCCCCCTCTCAAGCGGCAATGGATCACTCCGGGGAGCTCATTTCGGAGAACGAAGCGCCCCAGACAGACAGACGCCGACCCAACAGTGCAAAACTCTGGGTTGAGTTTAGTTCAGCAGCACCGAACGCCCATGAGCTTCCTCCTCTTGGAAGACGAGCACGCGACGCTTGAGGCTGCGCTCGCGTTCCTTGACGCTTGCACGAGCGACGACTCTCTCAGCACCGCCGATTGCTCCTCGGACCTGGACGCCGACTGGATCACCCAAGAAATAGGGTCTTCATCAAGCTCAGACGAGCTTTGGCCCAGCGCAGGAGATCAAGTCGTTACCAACTGTAGCAGTGCCGACGACAGCAACGGGGACGACAGCTCGCATGACTTCGCATGTGCAGACCACAGCGCGGGCGTGTGTTCGGTCGCAGAACTCGGCGATCTTCCCGCTGTACCGCAGAAGAGCAATCGACGAGCACCAACAGTCGCAAGTCGGGTTCGAAAGAGAGTGATCGACGAGATCTTTACACTCCGCGAACGAGTGGTCCAGCTGACGGCGCGACTGAGCCAACTTCAAAAGCGAGGTGGCGCGACAGTCGCTTCAGCAAGTTGCAGACGAGCATTATCAGACAACCAGCCTCCCCCAGATACACAGCAGCCGGTACCAAGTCCAAAAGCCGACGAATGCATGATCTCCATCGAAAAGAAAGCACTTGCTTACAGTGACGCAGTGCACGAGCTCCAGAAGCTCCACAAGTCTGAAGCAGTGAATCGGAGGTTGAGAGCCGCGTGGAGACAGCAGATCAGGCTCGCCAAGCGACTCGAGAACCTCATCAAGAAACAGCTTGTGCCAATGGTGAGTTCCTTTGTTTCGAAATATTGGGTCGGGTGTTGTACTTCTTACTGTTCGTGCATTTGATACTTATAACACATTTTTGCTGGGCATGTGAATGAAATAGGACGAAGATACTCTCTTGGAAGCGAAAAGCGAACAGCTCACTCCTGTCACCAGAACTCGAGACACACGTGTAACCTGGGATGCGACGCGCACGATGGCAGAACTCCATCGGTACTTGGAATCCCTGGACCTCCAATCGGCGTCAATCAGTGCCTCTATCAGCTTGCAGGACACCTCTCGCGTATTCAGCAGCAGCCACGTTTATCACGACATGGAACTCGGTGAAATGGTTGAGTTCACGACCAACACGCCGCTGGTGTGCGACTTACGAGAGCTCGACGCGTACATTCCGATCCTGCTCTCGAGTCACAGGACTTCGCTGCAGAAACCCTACAGTAGGTGCCACGCGAGGGTACGCTACCACCCTGTACTTGTGAAAGTCTCAACAACTAGACTACTACATCGTATTTATCTGACGCGACTCTTCTCTCTTGATGGCTTCCTCACAGAAACCTTCACAAAATGGCGAACGCCTTGAGCACCAGTTTATGAAGACGTTCGAGTGTCAGTTTGGCGAAATCCTTGTGAACGTTGTGTCCGTCGGCCGAAAAATCAAAGAGCCACGACAGATCGTGCTCGCGTATTCCTCCCTGATCGAGCTCTCTGGTACGGAGGTCACCTTTCAAGAGACCGCGTGGCTCATCATGAAGCAGCTGAATGCTGCTCCTGGCGAATCTCAACGGTCTGCTTCGCCTTCTCAGCGCGTGCTGCTCCAGTCGTGTCACCGGATCCATCCAGTGACTTCTTCCAGAGAGGGCTCAAGCGCATCAAGCACGCCCGAGAGCACGGAATACTTCAAGAACTTCATTCTCCAGTCCCAGTGCGAAGAGATGCGCGCGAAGCAACTGCACATCCAAAGCGGCACTCGTCAGAAATTTGGCTCACATTGTGCGACACAAGTTTAACCGAAGCTGTCATGGTGGAGGAGGTCGTCTCAACTCGGAGGTGCGAATACACCTCTGGTGTGCGCAAGTATTCGATAGAAAAGCAATGTCAGATCTCCAATCGTGTGTGCTAAGAAGAGGACGAGAGTGTTGGAGGAGCGGCTCTGGCGAATTTACTATAGAAGCATGAAGTATAGTTTATCAGTGAGTAGTAGCGCCACTATAACTTCAGGACCGCGATTTCGTGCTGTCGGTTGTCCTAGGCTTATCTAAGCTTCTCTTGATGCGTAGCTACGAGTACCTGCCACCTGGTGCTTACATCAGTTTCCGCAGACACATGAATGGCCCAGATGACTTCATCTCTCCACAGGACATATGCTGCACAAACCATCCTTTACCTCGCATTGCCAGCTTGGTTTACCTTCACCGTTGCGCCTGTGAGAAAGCTCGAAAACGTGTTGAAGAAGCGGATCACGCCAGAGGTGGTACGTTCTTGTTGCGTTTTTTGTTCTTGCATCTACTCAGGCACTTACGTTTTGCTACCTATACGTGTACTCAGGACTTGGATTCCCACCTTGACGCTCAGAGCGATCACTTGGCAGGCGTTGATCGCGAGGGCTTCATGCCCCAAGACGACTCGCTCATCTTTGCAGAGCTGCATCGCGATGTCGAGCGTGTGTACCGCCAAACGGCATCGATCAGCGCCTCGATCGGCATGCGCGATACTTCTCGGGTCTTCAGCAGCAGCCACGTGCACCACGACAACGCATTTGGTGAAATGCTGGAGTTCACAACCAACACGCCACTGGTATGCAGCTTGCGGGACCTCGACGCTTTCTTGCAGCACCAGTTCTCCAGCGACAAAGTGCCGTACAAGAAGCCCCAGGCGGTGAGCCGCGACGCACGTGTCGCTACAGACTATGCGAGTCACGAGCACCAGTTCACGCAGAAACTCGATTGCCAGTTCGGCGAACTTCGTGTCCACAGTATGTCGACAGTGCGCAAATTCGAGCAACCGGGGCGGATCGTCCTCGCCTACACGTCGAAGCTCGTACTCGCTGACTCGGAGCTCGCATTTCGTGGGACGGGCTGGCTGACCCTCACCGCCCAAACTAGCGGAGGTCGTGGTGGAGGTTCCACCCTACAATCTTCAGGTCCGCCGCGAGTGCTGTTCCAGTCCTGTTACCGGATTCACCCAGAAGAAGGCTCGAGTGCGCAGTCAGGTAGGGCTCGAGAACTGGAGAATGCTGCGTACTTCCAGAACTTCATCCTCCAGTCGGAGTGCGAGAAGACGCGAACCCAGCAGCTGCAGCTCCAGGCATCAGCACTGCGAAGGTTCGGTGGAATAGCTCAGGCGTCAAGAGCTCAGTGAAGTTGCTCGGTGGCTCAGCTCGGGGACGTTGGTCCATGTATACGGTTAGACTTTCATTCCTCATGTCTAACTTCATCACCCTCTTTTTGTGAACTGATTATTCCTTCGAGATGAATGATGGTAAATCAGCGTAATCGTCGTGATCATGAGGAGTGATGGTTGTTCTTGAGGAGTGATGGTCCAGACATTTGGGTCAAGAAACCGAGCCAAACGCTGTTATTTGGCTCGGACATTTGGGTCAAATCGCTTTGGCTCGGAAAAAACATAGGTTGGGAAGGCTCGGACAAACGGGTTAAATCAAAGCCCCGTTTCGGGACAGCGTCGACAGTCAATAGGGAAATAAATTGTCTGTGTGGACCACTGCAAGAACCAAGCAAAAAAGCACAGATTGCTTTGCAACAGACTCGCATTCTGCAAACAAGCCACAGGGAAGCACACAACACCAGCACCAGCTTCAGCAGGAGCTATTAATATGAGCCTGTGCCTGGTGGACGAGGACCGCGCGGCACTCGAAGCCGCGCTCGCCTTTCTCGACAGCTTCGTCGACGAAGGGCAGGACTTCAGCTCACTCTGCGGCCTCCAACACGCGGACTTGGACGTCTTGGTGAGCACCGACGACCTGTTGTGTTCGTCAAACTCCGATGCGTCCAATAGCGAAAGTCACGGCAGCGCACACACCGACAGCAGTGACGACACGAGACAGCGCGTCGTTTCCTCCCACGCAGTGCCCCCGTACCAACACGTCGTGGCGAAGAGATACAAAACCGGCGTGCCTGCAGTCCGGAGGCGAGCTAAAAGCGACATCCTCGAGCTGCGTGAACAAGTGTTGCAGCTAACAGCCCAGCTGAGCAAGCTTCAGATGCGGAAGAACACTAGGATGCTGCATGGAGCACCAGCCCGACCATCCGGCCCTCGTCTTCCCCGATTGCAAGTGCAAAGCAACCGAGTCGAGCTTGGCAGCGCGGTTCTTGAGCGCCAAAAGCTCCAAGAGGCAGAGGCGCTGAACCTCAAGCTCAAAGTCGCGTGGAGACAACAGATGAAGCTCTCAAGGAAGCTCGAGAACGTGTTCAAGAAGCAGATAGGGATTGAGGTACGATTGTTGTACCACATCTGTTTCGTGCGTCGACTCACAAACAAAGTACTAACCGGCCGCTGGTTTGCTTGACATGATATGTGTAGGACCTGGACTTCCTGATGGAAGCGCAGATCGTGCCTCCAGTCCCTTCGTATCCGAAAGGACAGGACAGCGTGCTACTGTTCACACGACTCCACGACTACCTGGAGGCATTATATCCGCAAACTGCGCTGATCCAAGCGTCAATCAGCGAGCGCGACACGACGCGAGTGTTCAGCAGCAGCCACGTGCACCACGATATGCTTCTCGGTCAGACGTTTGAGTTTATAACGAACAGCCCAGTGCAGTGCGAAGTACGAGATCTCGAGGCGCACATTTGGGAGATGCTGTCCAACGAAGAGGCGCATGAGAAACCGAACGTTGTGCATCATGTGAGTGTCTTGAACGTTCCTGTTTCCCTGAGTTATTGCTGATGAGAAACTCATTGTCCGTACGTGTGGTGTGCTCTACTCGCAATCGTATCATAGGACGCACGCAAGCACTCAAGTGCCGTTTACGAGCACCAGTTCACTCAGAAGCTGGACTGCCAATTTGGGGCAATCCACGTCAACGGCGTGTCGGTGGTCCGCAAATTCGTGGAGCCGCATCGCGTGGTCATCTGCTACACGTCGACGCTGATGCTCGCAGGCACAGAGCTCACATTTCGAGAGTCTGGGTGGCTGATTCTGCAAGAACAAGGATCGGAGAGTAGCAGGGAAGCGGACATCAACAGTCACAGAGAACCACACGCGCTGCTGCAGACGTGCTATCGGATGCACCCAGAGAAGCCGAGTTCTTCAAGTTCATCACAGTCTTGTCCGCTTGGGGACACTGAGTACTTCCAGAACTTCGTGGTCCAGTCTCAGTGCGAGTCGATGCGAACGCAGCAGCTGCACCTGCAGTCGGTTCTGCTGGAGAAGTTTGGCGCATCGCTACCACCAAGATCTGCTGCTGCTGGTGAAGCGAACGCCCCGGTACCCAAGACGTCGGGGTGCTTCTTCGCCAAACTGCCCTTGTTCTGATTAGGCAGCGATCTGTTCGTAACAAATTGCATTGCAGTTATGTAGTTGAAAAAAGACACACACTCTTGCATGAGAATGATGGTAATATTGTCGCATCATCGTTCTTTACCGTTCCACCATTTTTTTGAACTTCACAGCTCTCACTTCCACTTCCCAACTTGCGAGGAGCTACAAGTTGCCGAGTCATGAGCTTCCTCCTGTTCCAGCATGGCGAGCAAGAGCGCGGAGAGCAGGACGATACACTGGAGGCGGCGCTCGCGTTCATCGACGACTGGACAGCAACGGATGGCGACTGCAGCATCGACCTGTACCTGGGTGGCGATGACGATGACCTCCAAGGCGTGGGCGAGGACGATGCAAACTCCGATGACTCCCGCAGCTCGCAGTCTTTGTATCCTGCATCGGACTCGAGCGAGCTTACAGACCAGGCTAGCAGCAGTACCGGTAGCAGTGAAAGTGCCTACCGATGCACTGGTGGGAGCAGTAGCAACGAGGACAGTGGCGTCGAGCAAGACTCGCTGGCTGCGGTTGGGCACTCCGTGACATACTTGCATCAGCAGCGCCGGGGTCCGAAAAGCCGGTGTTCGCAGCTCCCACCGCCACCCGCGAAGAAAATGAGAACTTCTGCTGCTGCGAAAATCCCGCCACCCAGAAGAACCAACAAGATCGAGATCCTCGAGCTTCGCGAGGAGGTGCTTCACTTGAAAGCGCGTATTGCACAACTGCGGAATCGCGGTTCGAGTCCAAGCGGACGACGCAATGCACAGGATGCTGCGAAGGTTATGCACCGCAGTCCGCTCGGACCACGTCCGCCACCACTGCTTCTCCTGGGTGCACGAGCGACATCATCAACCGTTGATCCAAATGACAAGGATCAAGTCGAGTTCTACAAACTGCACCAGTCCGAAGCGCTCAATCGCACGCTGAAAGCTGCGCTCGCCAAGCAGATCAGCATGTGCGAACGCCTGCAGAATCTGTTCAAGAAGCAGATGGCGACGATTGTGAGTCCCTCCGCCGTGTTTGCTATCAATATGTTTGCTTGTGTTTTGCTAACTTCTATTGTATAAATTCGTCAATCAATTCTGTAGCTGGACCTGGACTCTCTCGTCGACACGGAGAACGGCAAACCCCAGGTCAACATCCGCAGCGACCCTTTGACGCGTGACGACGCGTGCGTTTTCGCTGAGCTTTTCCGGTACTTGGAGCGCAGTCGGCAGCACATTGCGACGATCACCGCGGCGATCAACTGCCAGGACACGACACGCGTCTCCAGCAGCAGTCACGTGCACCAGGATCCGCAGCTCGGTCAGGTGTTTGAGTTCACGACCAACGCGCCTCTGGATTGCAGCCTGAAGCGACTGGATCGATTCGTCTGGAGCCACTTGGCGTGCAACATCGCCGACAAAGGGGGCAAACAGCTGATTCATGTGAGTGTTTCTGGGCGGTAGAACGGCGTTTAATGATCTCTGGTTTACTGATTGCGATGCCTGCTTCTCATAGAAGAAGAGCGAGCCGATGAGCGACACGATCGAGATGCGGTTCACGCTGACGTACAACTGCAAGTTCGGCGAGATCCATGCCGACGGACGCACCGTCATGCGCAGATACGACGAGCCGAATCGCGTGGTGATCGTTTACACGTCACTGTTATTGCCACCATCGACTGGGCTCCAGTTTCGCCAAAATGGTTGTCTGATCTTGTCTGAGCCCAGTGACAACTCGGATTCGACTTCGTCGCTGCTCCAGACGTACTACCGGATACACGCCGAGCCACTAGCAGTCGATGAGGACGTAAGCCCGCATTTGCGCGAACACGTTGTGTACTTTCGCGATTTCATCCTGAGCGCGCAGTCGGTGAACATGCGCGCGTACCAGCTGCAGATCCAGGACCTGATACTGCGCGAGTTCTCGTCGCATAATGAAGCGTCGGGTGTGCAGGGACAGAGTGGCGTACTTGGGTGCATTGCAGCTTAATGTGACGAGCACCAGAGATATTGGCTGGACCACCACATTTGAGCAACAAACGTAGAGTCTTTGCACGTTGATAGTACATGTGCATTAGCCTCTGGTTGGATGCAATCTAAAATTTCCGATAGCACTCTTCTCAGCGAAATATCGAATCATGAGGTACTTTTTGTACTTCGAATGTAGGAGGTCTTATGGGGATCCTCATTTTGGGTTGGATCTGATTTGTACCCACTGGATACAAACGCAAATGATTCTACCTCCCCTCCGCCATGTACAAAATCTTGGAGTATTCAAGCCCAGCCCCGTTCGAGAGTCTCATTCGTCAATTTGCTGTCCACCACACGCACCCCTCTTCTCAAGTCCACTCGCGTGATCATCAGGATGCCCACCCCCGCGCTGGTCCAAGTGCTCGGCAACGCCACGCTCTTCCACCAAGTGACGGCGTTCATCCCCGGCGTGCCGTACTTTGTGATTCATTTCAAAGATACCGAGTACGCTGGCGAGGTGAATCAAGCTACCACCACGCTTGGTGAATCGTCAATGCGGTCAAAGCAAGCCAATCTCGCACTTTGGCAACTGGCAATCCTGCGCAACAACAAGCGAGTGATCCGTGCGCTCAACGAGCTGTCGGAGATCGCAGCCTACGAGTCCAACTGGCATGTGAGTTTCTCTCATGTGATGGAGTTCGCGCTTGCGCACACCCAGGATCTGACATTTCTCGACTGGCTCGACGAGAACTTCACCAAGAAGCACCACCGACGAGTCAGTTACCAGCTGTCGAAAGACATCGCGCAACTCAGAGGTTCAGCAATTCCTATCGTGCAGTGGCTTGCAGAGAAGAGGAACTACGCGTTTACTGACAGATGGATGGAAGCCGCGGCTGAGACAGGGAACTTGGAGCTCGTCCGCTTCTTTATTGAGAGCAAGAGGACGCCAGCTTGCACACCCAGAGCCATAAGCCGCGCTGCAGGATCTGGAAATCTCGAGCTCGTTCGCTATCTCCATGAGCACGTAAGCGAAGGGTGGGCGACTGGAGCGATGGACTCGGCAGCAGGCAGCGGGCATCTTGAGATCGTCAAGTTCCTGCACGAGAACCGCAACGAAGGATGCACTTACAGAGGTCAAGGCTGTGCGATGGAGAGAGGCCACATCGAGGTTTTTCGCTTTCTACATGAAAATCGGAATCGCGGGTATCACACTTACTCAGTCGACCTTACTGCGAAGCGAGGCTGGCTCGACTGCATCAAGTACGCGCATGAGCACAACCTTTCGGGTTTCTCGCACGCTACGATGTCGCAAGCGGTCGCGCAAGGACATCTCGAGATCGTCAAGTACCTCCACGAAAACCGAACCGATGGGTGCGCGGTGACTGCGATCTTTGAAGCTGAAGCGAACGGGCATCACGAAGTGGTCGATTTTCTTTGTCAGCATCGTCCTATCAAGAACCTCCAGGCGACAGCGATTGAGCGAGCGATTCAGCAAGGGCAGCAGCGACTGGTAGAGAGCTTGTCGAAGACGCCCGAAACAACCAAGAAGTTCCATTACTTCACGGCGTATCAGCAAGTCGAGGACTACAACGATCCACAAAGGTTAAGGATTGCGAATTGTTCAGGTATGATTCGTCGTACACGACCTACTCGCAAGGAGCTCGCTCGAACGGCTCTTCTGAACGATATAGTAGCTGCTGCCCAGACTTTGTTATCGCGGGCAGATCCGTAGATCCTATCATCGCTATTTTTCGGCTGACGTTTGCTACCTCGAAGTCACTATTTTGCGTAGAACACGATGGAATATCACATTAGTTTTAGCCTTGATAGTGCGATAGCAGTTCTACTTTCATAAACATCACGGCACTTCGGTGATGAGAATGATACTTTTCTAGTGATGGGAGCTTCAAGGCTGAAGAATTGCCAAAGGTGCACGGATCGACTCCAAGCGTCAGAAAGCGTCCCAGTTAGTTACATCCCCACTGGAACCGCGGAATGCTTGAGCGACATTAAGTTACAGCGCAGAAGCTGCACATCTGCTTCTGTTACTGGAAGCCGTATAAAGCAGTTTTTTTTGTGTTCGATTCTTGAGATCGTTCAACGCAATTCCACCAACAACAAGATGTCTCCTGGTTGTATTTCCGATTGGTTTCTAGGCGACATCTCGCTGTGGTTCTCGTGGAGGCAGCGTAGCATCGCGATGTAGCCACTCTGTAGAGCCGAGTCTTTCGCTGCGGAGGTACATCCTTCGGTTCGGTTCTCATGCAGGAACTTGACGACTTCCAAGTGGCAAAAATGCGCTGCGTAGTCCATCGCCTTCGGCGAGCACCCTTCAGTTCCATGCTCGTGCAAGAAGCGCACGAGCGCCAGGTTCCCCGTCACCGCAGCAGTGTCCATTATGCTGGGTGGGAACTCGTACCCATGGTCGTGAATCTACTTGACCATTTCAGACCTTGCAGTGGCGCGAGCTCTTCGAACTGCTCACTAGAGATCGCTCGGAGGTCGTCGTCGGGAAAGGTGTCGAAGATCCAGTCAAGAGACACAA